>JADLZK010003587.1:0-146853 GCA_015847255.1 Hyparrhenia diplandra
TTCTACCAATTAGGGTTGAAACTATACCTTGCTACACACATATACATTTATTATTGACATAATTCCACTCGTAGTGCCAAAATATTGTGCAGTGTATTTATATAAGAAACAAGTGGAAAAGTGGCCGTACCAAAAGGCGCCTCCACGGAAAGCGCATCTCTGAGGAAACATCAAGCCCAAGGGAGAAATGGGACCAAACATGCGGGCTCGCGCGCGCGAAAGCGCTACCGCCACACAACTTCGCTTCCAACGCGCCACCGCTATGCGCTCGCCTCGGAACGCAGTGGCTCAGTAGCTTGGCGAGACAGCACCGTCGCGCCTGATAGACGCACTTTCCGAGGCGCTCTCGGGCTCCCGAGTTTGGCGAGAGGCTGTGCATTACCTTCCAACCGACCGTGCTCGACGCGTTGGATGGCTCCGGGTTTCCAAGCATGTTGTGAAGCAGTGATCCAAGGACGTTTTGTGCTCTTTTCCATGTGGGGAGAGGCATTTTCCCAATGAGCCCCCTCTCCTCTACCTGTATAAAGAAAGGAGGCCCTCTCCCCCTCAGTTCAACACACACCACACAATGTGGCCTCTTCTTCTTCTTCTCTCTTCTTCTCCCTCTCTTCTCCCTCTTCTTCTTTCTTCTTTTTCTTCTTCTTTCTTCTTTATCTTCTTCTTCTTCTTCCAGCTCTCCTCTTCTTCTTCTTCTCTTCTTCTTCTTTTCTTCTTCTTTCTTTTTCTTCTTCTTCTTCAGTTTGTAAATTCTAGGAGGAGTTTGGCAAAGGATTAATAAAGAGAGAGCAAAGAACATTTTGGAGCTTATTCGCATGCCGTCAATTTAGTGAGTTCTTCATCTTGTTCTTGTCCTCTGCCCATCAATGTAGTCATGTTCTTGAATTAGAGCGAAAAGTCCTTATGACATAATCTTTGACTACGATGAACTAGTATATAGTTTCTTTATATCATGATCTTGTCTTATGGAACATCGTGCCCAATTTGTCGCCGCTATGCTGTGACCAAGAGCTAGATCGATATGATGCCGAGTCTCTACTTAGAGTTGGGCTGGGCTGATGTTGCTGCGGATTGATGGTCGTTCCTTCGGGCGAGTGCTCGTGAAGGATCCTCGGGACGCGGTGAGCCTTGTATGCGCGGAGTAATAATCACTAGTGTAGGCGTGGTGTGTCTAGATCACCAAGGGTTTTCTATCTTTTGTGGCGCATCCCACGCTGAGGGGTAGGTGGTCGGGTTGTGGACGTCTTGTCCTGGCCCCTTTGATGTAAATCACGCTCGTGCGAGGCGCGATGCAGTGCCCAGGACAGCGGCTCTTTGGGCGGCCGCGTCGCAAGTAATTCATCGAGAGACCTTGGCTTTCTTGTGAGACTGGAATCTCTAAGGTAGAAAACAGCCTGGCGGCTGTATCCGCTATCTTAATGACACTCATCCCAGTGACAATGCGCCTCCATATTGGATTTATTCTCTTTTATTCATTATTTTACCTTTACATCCTGAGAGTTGGCTCTCGAGTGTCATGCGTGTGTGTCAAGCTATCCTACTACCTAATCTTATTTTATCCCTATTATGAACGTTGTCTATTGTGCGTCGTGGTTATTTCGTGAGGCCATGTCGGACTAGGAGACTTTACACCATGCCTTCCCTTTTGGAGAGAAATATAATCATCTGATACCTGAGATACTCGTTGAGAATGCGTTACTGATGATAGATCCGCGGCGAACTACTTGGGATGAATATCTTGTTTGGCAAGATCTTATCACCGCTGACGGTCTCACGTCTGGATCAAATACCAGCATGAGGTGGTTTTACTGCCGAGACGTCACGTGGCGCATTTCGCGGCGCGCGCTATTAGAGATGGGTTCTAAACCTCGTTTCTAGTAGGTTGCGCTTTAAGAAAGTGCAACAGCATTTCTCGGGCGCCGCTGCTCGAGTGAAGGCGGTTGGGTTAAAAGGGATGATCTATTAGGACATGTTCCTCGATAATATGCATGCTGTGTAGTGATCTTTGTTCATCTTAGGCTTATCTAAAAGACTTTTATATATACTCTTATAAAAAGATCTTATAAATAAAAACAAGGATTTGTTATCAAGTTAGTATGCACCTTCTGCGTATTCTTGTCACTAACCATTTCCAGGTGGAGACTAAGAAGAACAAAGGGGCACGCGATGCTTGAAAACATGGGGGCTACATCAAGAAAAACTTTGATGCTCTTGGGCTGAGGAACACACTCAAAAGGAGACCTGACTTTTCACACTTGACTTTTTCACGGAAGTCAAGTGTGTGAGGGAAGATGGTGAGAATATTAAGTTCCACTCTACGAGAATCATAAAAATAAAAGTGAGAGAAGTGAGAGAGAGAGAGATAAATAAGAGATGAGCCTCCCCTTGCTAAGTGAGAAAAGGAAAAGAGAAAAAGAGAGTTGAGATATATATATAGAGAAGTGTTATTGAGAGAGATGGTTGTTGATAAGATGAGAGAGGAGCAAAGCTGTTGGCCCCACAAGATCAAAAATAGAAGGCACTGACTCCACCCAACATTAAGCTTCCATGTAAGCAAGAAGGGATCTTTTCTCTCCCAAGACCGTTGTCGCACTGGTGAGTTTGGTCCGCCTTCCTCTACTCTAGAGTGTGAGGAAGTCATTACCAAATCGTTTATCACGCTACCGATGCAAAAGAATTATGAACTCTATCCTCAAGCCGGTCAAGTACACTCGTATGCAAAGGTCCAATAATAGTAGAGAAGTAAAGGAAAGGAGGAACATCCTCCTTTAAGCCTTTTGTGATCACTAAGGCACATGGTCAATATACACTATATGTGTGTATCACCTAAGCCTTGTGGCGCCGAGATGGATCATCAAGCTACCACGCGCAGAGTTTTTCAATATCTTGCCTTCATGCGGTTGGTACACACACACCTCGTGTACACAATAGCGTAATTATTCACCAATTCTTTTTACTCATACTTATCTACATATATATATATATTATTAATTATTTCACTATGGAGATAAAAACAAGGCTAGACTTATATTGCATCTTTTATCTTAGCCTTGTTTGAGTATGAAAAGTTTGGTGAAGCTTTTATGTTCCTCATGAATATCCTAAAATAAAAATCTTTTGACAGGCGCTCTTCCTTCCCTCAGCATATGTTTCAAATTTGGTAGTCACGTATGATGAGTAAATCCACTGTGAATCTACTCATATACTAACCATGCAGGAAAAGCAAACACGGGGTAAAAACCCCGATCCAATGGGCTTTGAGCCAGACTTGGGGAGGGACCAAAAACATGGTAATGTGAACCTTTTCACTCTCATCATTACCATGCCATAAAGAAATATATTATATATATATATATAAAATGTGTGTTTTATGTAAAATATTTTATTATTAAAATAAAACATTTACTACACAAAAATCTATAATATTTTCAAAAAGAAATGGGGTATATTTCATGTATATTTCAAAAAGATGTGGGGTATATTTCAAAAAGATGGGGTATATTTAAAAATATATATATATATATATGTTTTATAAAATATTTTATTATCAAAAATTAACAAAATATTTTTATAACATAAAAATCTATATATATTAAAAATTAATCTTTTGTTCACCTTTCAAAGTCTTCATCTTCATTGGATGAATACTTGTGCTCTCAAATCTATGGACTAACCTGCGAGGATTTTATCAGGCACATCATGAGGGGTAAGTCTAAGGAGATGACAATGGAGATCGAGAAGTTGTTTGGTGAACCCATACTATATATATATAATAATAATGATAATGATAAAATAAAATACCCTTTGAAACGAGAATGATTGTCACTCTTCCAAAGGGTCATCATGAGACAAGCTTGGAGAGTCTCTGCGCTTACGCTCAAAGAAAGGCGATGTTAATCAAAGAAGATCTACTCATAAGCGTTCACGACTAGCTAACGTTCAGTTAAACCTATAGGTAAAAGTCAAAAAGCTAGCTTGGGAGGACTCCACAAGGTAACTCGTATCTCCCACATTCCACTGGAGTTATTTCCTTATCTTATATGAATGATTAGAACAAACAAAAAAAATAACAACAAAAAAAAAAGAGGGAAGAAAAGAGAGAGAGGAGGAGATTTGTTCCACTCCATATATATGTGTTGTAAAAATATTTAGTTTTACCCTGTTGAAATGAGGAATAGTTGCTCTACGTCTTATGTTTTGTTGCCTAGTTTATAATTGAATTTCTCTAAGGATTTGGGTTTTAGTGGCAAAGTCACAGAAAACTCATCTGAGAAAAACCCTAAGTCATGGGTTGCATGACTCTATCTAGTCTAAGTTGTTGCCAAGTATGATATGGTATAAATGGATTTGCTATGATTTCGTCAAAAAAGAAAACTTGACATCAGAATCTAATTTGAAAGAAAGAGAAATGATATGGGATATGCTAAAAGAAAAAAAAAAGAAAAAAAAAAAAAGAAAGAAAAAAGAGATGAAAAAATGGACATGTGTCAGGGCGATAGAGCCCACATCTCCAAAAAGAGAAATAAAAGAGACAAAAGTCTAGAAGCAGAGCGGGGCCACCTCTCTAAAAAAATAGCAATAAGCCCATACTTTCTCGAAAAAATAGAACTTAAATAAATAAATGGGATGAAAAGTTGATCAAAGGATGAATGAAAAGAAAATAACATCTATTATAACAGGTTCTATCAAGAACCGCCAGAAGGCTTTGAGAAAGCTAAAAAGCCCATATGCGATGAAGGTAATAAGGGTGAGCAAAGGGCATACCATTTTATTCAAACTATAGTAGAAAATCTTATTATAACCGGCTTTGAAACTTATAATGGAACTTTCAAAACTTAGCTCTCTGTCGACAGCAAGTACTTTATCTTTTCGAGGGCGTGCAAAGATAGCTTAAGGGGAGTTTGTGGACTCGGCGACATATTTTTAACGTCAACATTCTGGTGGGGGTTGAAACTATACCTTGCTACATATACATTTATTTATTGACATAATTCCACTTGTAGTGCCAAATATTGTGTCTTGATTTATATAAGAAACAAGTGGAAAATGCATCAAACCGCCTCCACAGGAGCGCATTCGAGGAACATCAAGCCCAAGGGAGAAATGGACTAGAAACATCTGAGCGGGCGGCAAACACCGCCACACAACTTTTCAGAGCCCAAACACGCCCGGCTGCCAGGGCGACGAACCGCCCGAGGCGGGTGCGCACTGGTGTTATTTCGCACTGGTGCGCGGTTGACGATTCGGGCCAGGGGCGGTGCATTACCTTCAAAGCGGCATGCCGGCGTTGGATGGTGGTTCAAGCATATTTGGAAAGGTGTCCAAGACGGTTTGCTCTCTTTTCCATGTGGGGAGAGGCATTTCCGTGAGCCCCCTCTCCTCTACCTATAAAGGAGGCCCTCTCCCCTCATTCAACACCACACAATGTAGCCTCTCTCTTCTTCTTCTTCTTTTTTCTTCTCCCTCTTCTTCTTTCTTCTTTTCTTCTTCTTTCTTCTTCTTCTTCTTCTTCTTCTCCCTCTTCTTCTTCTTCTTCTTCTTTCTTCTTCTTCTTTTTCTTTCTTCTTCTTAGTTTGTACCTAGGAGGTTTGGCAAGGATTAATAAAGGAGGCAAGACATTTAGCTATTAGGTATGATCAATTTAGAGTTCTTCATCTTGTTCTTGTCCTCTAGCATCAATATAGTCATGTTCTTGAATTAGAGCAAAGTCCTTATGACATAATCTTGATTGATGAACTAGTATATAGTTTTTATATCATGATCTTGTCTTATGGAACATCGTGCTTAATTTATCATACATACATGTTTAACCAGAGCTAGATCGATATGATGAGTTCTACTTAGAGTTAGACTTGGTTGATGTTGGGTTGCGGGATTGATAGCGTCGTTCCTTCGGGCGTGCTGCGGTAGAAGGGACCCAGGGGCGGAGTAAGGCTTGTATACAACGCCCGGAGTAATAATCACTAGTGTAGACGTGGTGTCTAGACTAAAGGGTTTTCTATCTTTTTGGCGCATCCACGGTTGAGGGTGGTTTGGGGTTGTGTGACCTTGTCCGTCCCTTGTAATCCCCCACGTTCGGTGTGGTGCGGTGCAGTGCCAGGACAACGTCGCTAGGCGTGGGCGGTGCCAGTAATTCATCGAGACCTTGGCTTTCTTGAACTAGAATCTCTATGATAAAACATGTGTGTTATCATCGCTATCTTGACAGACTATCTAGGATATACTGCTCCATATTAGATTTATTCTTTTATTCATTATTTTACCTTTATCCTTGAGATTGCTCGCAGTGTAATGCGTGTGTCAAGTTATCCTACTACCTAATCTATTTTATCCCTATTATGAACATTGGTCTATTATGCATTAGTGTTATCTTACCCATGTCGAATTAGAACTTTTTTACCATGCCTTCCTTTGGGAAAATATAAATAACGATACCATGAATGCCGGGTGAGAAATGCTACAATGATGAATCCGTGCGCTTGCGGATGAATATCTTGTTTGGCAAGATCTATCACCGTTGGCGTTCCCATTAGGATCACCGGCATGGTGGTTTTTACTTGGGAATATGATGGGCATTTTAAGAGCGCCGTTATTAGATATGGGTTCTAAGCTTTGTTTCTAGTGATTGCGCTTAAATGCAGCAAGCATTTAAAGTAGCAAATTGAGGGAGCGTTGGTTAAAGGGATGATCTATTAGGACATGTTCACGATAATATGCATGTGTAGTGATCTTTGTTCATCTTGGAACTATCTAAAAGAAAAAAAAAACTTTTATATAAAAAAAAACTCTTATAAAAGAAAAAAATCTTATAAATAAAAAACAAGGATTTTGTTATCAAGTTAGTATGCACCTTAATTTATTCTTGTCACTAACCATTTGGTGGAGACTAAGAAGAACAAAGGCGATGCGATGTGAAAACATGGGCTACATCAAGAAAACTTTGATGCTCTTGGGCGGAGGAACACACTCAAAAGGGAGACCTACGACTTTTCACGCGCCAGACTTTTCACGAAAGTCCAAGTGTGAGGAAAGATGGTGAGAATATTAAGTTCCACGTACAAGGGAATCATAAAAAAAAGTGAGAGAAGTGAAAAAAAAAAAGAAAAAAAAAGAGATAAATAAGAGATAGGCCTCCTTGCTATAAAAGGAAGAAAAAAAAAAGAGTTGAAAAAAAAGATATATATATAGAAAAAAGGAAGTGTTATTGAAAAAAAGAAAAAAAAAAAGAAAAAAATGGTTGTTGAAAAAAAAAAAAGGAGAGAGGAGCAGGTTGGCCACAAGATCAAAATAAAGGCACACGACTCCACTGACATTGCTTCCATGTAAGCAGAAGGGATCTTTCTCTCCCAAGACCGTTGTTGTTTTGGGTGAGTTTGATGCCTCCTCTCTCTACTCTAGTGTGAGGAAGTCATTACTGGAAAATGTCAGGTTTTATCATCAAGTTTACCGAGCTCATGCAGCAATTTATGAAGGGGAAATCTCCAGGATTGGAGGTCAGTACACTGGGTGTATGCAAAGGTCAATAATAATAAAAGGAAGTAAAAGGAAAGGAGGAACATCCTCCTTTAAGCCTTTTGTGACCACTAAGGCACATAGGTCATATACACTACCTGTGGCCATATATGTGGTATATAGCTAAGCCTTGTGGCCCGCTGAGATGGATCATCAAGCTACCAGCTACGGGAGTTTCAACATCTTGCCTTCATGCGTGGTTGGTACACACACACTCAGTACACAAAGCTAATTATTCACAATTCTTTTTTTACTCATACTTATCTACATATATATATAAAAAAATTATTAATTATTTCACCATGGAGATAAAACAAGGCTAGACTTATATTGCATCTTTTATCTTGCCTTGTTTGAGTATGAAAAAAGTTGGTGTGAACTTTTATGTTCTCCCTTGATAATAAAATCCTAAAATAAAAATCTTTGAAAAAAAAAAACAAAGAACTGCTCTTGCTCCTTTGCGCATATGTTTGAAATTTGGTAATCCTACGAAGGATGGTAAATCACTGTTGAATACCATATACTAACCTCACGGGAGAAAAAGCAGCCAAAAACGGGGTAAAAACCCCGATCAATGTGGGCTTTGAAAGTTCAGCTTGGGGGAGGACCAAAAGCCTGGTAATGTGAACCTTTCACTCTCATTTTTCATTACCATGCCAAAATAAAAAAATATTATATATATATATATAAAAATGTGTGTTTTATAAAATATTTTTATTAAAATAAACAAAAAAATTTTACACAAAATCTATAATATTTTCAAAAAAAATGGGGTATATTTCAAAAAAAAAAATGGGGTATATTTCAAGAAAAAAATAGGTATATTTCAAAAGAAAAAAAATGGGTATATTTAGAAAAAAAAAATATATATATATATGTGTTTTATAAAATATTTTATTATCAAAATTAACAAAAATATTTATTAACATAAAATCTATATAATTTTCAAAAAAAATTAATCTTTTCTTCACCTTTCAAATAAATCTTCATCTTCATTGGATGAATCTTATTTTCTACTCAAATCTATGGACTAAAAATATTTTATCAAACATCATTTTCTAAGTCTAAGATGACAATGGATATGATTTGTTTTGGTGAAGAAAAAAAAAAAAAAAATATATATATAATAATAGATAATGATAAAAATAAAAACCCCTTTTTCGTGAAGTTGATTGTCCCACTCTTCCAAGATCATCACAAGACAAGCTTGGGGGAGTCTCTGGCACGCTCAAGAGGCGATGTTAATCAAAGATCTACTCATAGCGTTCCCAAGCTAGCCAAACGGTTCATAAACCTAAGGTGTGGGCGTCCTAGGCCGTTGGGGAGGACTATAAAAAGGTAACAGGTATCTCACATTCCACTCAGTTATTTCCTCTATCTTATCTGAATACTCTTCCCAGAACAAAAACTCTATTTTAACCAAAAAAGGGGAAGAAAGAAAAGAAGGAGGAGATTTATTCCCTCCACATATATGTGTTGTAGAAATGTTTTGTTCTACCCCTGTTGAAATGATGAATAGTTTCTTTGTCTTATGTTTTTGCTGTGCCTGTTTTTATAATTCGAATTTCTCTAAAGTTTGGGTTTAGTGGCAAAGTCTAAAACTCATCATACAAAAACCTAAGTCATGTGGGTTGCATAGGCTCTATCTAGTCTAAGTTGATTTTGCCAAGTATGATATGGTACAAATGGTTTGCTATGATTTCGTCCAAAAAGAGCGCCTTGACATCAGAGTCTAATTTGAAAGAAAGAGAAATGATATGGGATATGCTTTGTGAAAAAAGAAAAAGTAAAAAAAAGAGAAAAGAAAAAGAGATGAAAAATGGACATGAATTCCTATCCTTTGGAGGCCCACATCAGGATATTCCCCAAAGAGGAGGAAAATAAAAGACAAGTCAAGGGCGTTCTTATGCCCACCTCTCCAAAAAAAATAGCAATAAAGCCCATACTTTCTCGAAAAAATGGTACACTTAAATAAATAAATCCGGATGAAAAGTTGATCAAAGGATGAATGAAAAAGATGTGCACTATAACCGTTCTATGCTCTTCCCGAGGCTTTTGAGAAAAGCTAAAAAGCTTTTAGGGATGAAAGGTAATAAAAGGGTGAGCAAAAGGCATGCCATTTTATTCAAACTATAGTAGAAAATCTTATTATATCCGGCACCTGAAAAACATAATCGGCATATATCAACTCGATGATCAACCAAGTACTTATCTTTTTTCTCGAGGACACGGGGTAAGATGGGTAAAGTATTGGTTGGCGGTCACTTGCGACATATTTTTTAACGTCAACATTCTACCAATTAGGGTTGTGGTAGACCTTCACCCCCACATATACATTTATTATTGACATAATTCACTTGTAGTGCCAAAAATATTATCTGCATACAGATTTGCGCTTGAAGCAAGTGGAAAATCATCAAATAAGCCTCCATTTCCATTCACGAGGAACATCAAGCCCAAGGGAGAAATGGACCAAACATGCGGGGGCGAGGGCAAAACACCGCCACCAACTTTCGAGCCCAAAGTCATCTGCCAGGGCCGGCTATGCAACGATAGGCGGGTGTACCTAGCCCGGACTTCTGGTTGTATAAAGGCGGTTCGACGATTTGAGCGGCGGTGAGCTGGCGAGCGGCTTGCAGCGTTGGATGAACACCCCCAAGCATCTTTTGGAAGGTGTCAGGCCGGACGGTTTAGCTCTTTCCATGTGGGGAGAGGCATTTTCCAACGAGCCCCTCTCCTCTACCTATAAAAGGCGGCCCCTCCCCCCTCATTCAACACACACCACACAATGTAAGCCTCTCTCTTCTTCTTCTTTGGGTGTTCTCCCTCTTCTTCTTCTTCTTTTTTCTTCTTTCTTCATTCTACTTCTTCTCCCTTCTTCTTCTTCTTCTTCTTCTTTCTTCTTCTTTTTTTATTCTTCTTCTTAGTTTTGTAAATAATGTTTGGCAAGGATTAATAAAAAAAACCAAGACATTTTGGAAAATGCGGTATGGCGCCTTTAGAGTTCTTCATCTTGTTCTTGTCCTCTACTTATCAAATAGTCATGTTCTTGAATTAGAGCAAGTCACATGACATAATCTTGATTGATGAACTAGTATATAGTTTTTATATCATGATCTTGTCTTTATGGAACTTGGAGTTCAATATTTTATCATACATACATGTTCTAGACCAAGAAGCTAGATCAGCGATGATGAAGTTCTCGAAGTTAAGACTTGGTTGATGTTGGGTTGCGGGATTTTAGGCCAAGCGGACTGCAGTTGGAGGACCGGGCGCACCTTAGTAAGCCTTGTAATACACGCCCGGCGTAACACCTAGTCCCGGCGTGTTGTCTAGCCTAAGGTTTCTATCTTTTGTGGCGCATCCTCGGTTGAGGGGAGTAGGCGGCGGGTTGTGAGCGGCCCGAGTCCTTGTAATCCCCACGTTCGGGTACCAAATGCGGACAAGTCCAAGTGGGCGGATCCAGAAAATTTCATCCTATAAATAAATTGGCTTTCTTGAACTCGTCTCTAGCGGTAAAACACACCACTGCTATCTTGCCAGACTATCTAGGATATTCTTCTCCATATTAGATTTATTCTTTTCTTCTTCTTCTTTTATACCTTTATCCTTGAGATTGGCTCGAGTGTGTGTGTGTCAAGTTATTCTACTACCTAATCTATTTTATCCCTATTATGAACATTGGTCTATTATACATTCGTGTTATCTTGACCATGTCGAATTAGAACTTTTACACCATGCCTTCCTTTGGGAAAATATAAATAACGATACCACGAATACTTAGGGTGAAATGCTACAATGATAGATCCGTGCGCTTTGCGGATGAATATCTTGTTTGGCAAGATCTATCACCGTTGGCGTTCCCCATTCGGATCACTTGACATGGTGGTTTTACTTGAGAATGTCAGCGGCGCATTTTTTACGGCGCCGTTATTAGAGATGGGTTCTAAACCTGTTTCTAGTGATTGCGCTTAAGAAATGCAACAAGCATTTCGGCGCCGTTGCGAGGAAAGCGTTGGTTAAAGGGATGATCTATTAGGACATGTTCACGATTTTTATGCATGTGTAGTGATCTTTGTTCATCTTAGGCTTATCTAAAAAAAAAAAACTTTTATATATAAAAAAACTCTTATAAAAGAAAAAAAATCTTATAAATAAAAAGCAAGGATTTGTTATCAAGTTAGTATGCACCTTCGGGTATTCTTGTCACTAACCATTTTGGTGGAGACTAAGAAGAACAAAGGGGAGCGATGCTTGAAAACATGGGGGCTACATCAAGAAAACTTTGATGCTCTTGGGCGGAGGAACACACTCAAAAGGAGACCACGACTTTTCACACTTGACTTTTTCACGAAAGTCAAGTGTGTGAGGAAAGATAGTGATAATATTAAGTTCCACGTACAAGGGAATCATAAAAAAAAAGTGAGAGAAGTGAAAAAAAAAAAAAAAAAAAAAAAAAAAGAGATAAATAAGAGATGAGCCTCCCCTTGCTATAAAGGAAAGAAAAGAAAGAAAAAAAAAAAAGAGTTGAAAAAAAAGATATATATATAAAAAAAAAAAGTGTTTTTGAAAAAAAAAAAAAAAAAAAGATAAAAAAAATGGTTGTTGAAAAAAAAAAAAATAAGAGAGGAGGCGCAGGTTGGCCCCACAAGATCAAAATAAAAAAAAAAGGGCACGACTCCACCCAACATTGCTTCCATGTAAGCAAGAAGGGATCTTTCTCTCCCAAGACCGTTGTTGCACCTGGGTGAGTTTGGTCTGCCTCCCTCTACTCTAGTGTGAGGAAGTCATTACCAAATCAAGTTTATCACGCTACCGATGCAGCAATTATGAACTCTATCCTCATTTGCAGGTCAAGTACACTCGGGTATGCAAAAGGTCCAATAATAAAAAAAGGGTAAAGTAAAGGAAAGGAGGAACATCCTCCTTTAAGCCTTTGTGACCACTAAGGCACATGGTCAATATACACTATATGTGTGTATCACCTAAAGCCTTTGAGATGGCCCAAGCTGAGATGGATCATCAAGAACACACACTTTTCAGTATACAAAGGTAGGAGTTTCAACATCTTGCCTTCATGCATGGTTTGGTACACACACACTTTAAGGTACACAAAGGTAATTATTCACCAATTCTTTTTTTACTCATCACTTATCTACATATATATATATATAAAAATTATTAATTATTTCACCATGGAGATAAAACAAGGCTAGACTTATATTGCATCTTTATCTTAGCCTTGTTTGAGTATGAAAAGTTTGGTGAAGCTTTTATGTTCTCCCTTGATAATAAAATCCTAAAATAAAAATCTTTGAAAAAAAAAAACAAAAGCTGCTCTTTTGCTCCTTCACTGCATATGTTTTCAAAATTTGGTAATCACGAAGGATGGTAAAATCCCACTCGTGAATCTACCATACTAACCATGCGAGGAAAAGCCAAAAAAAACACGGGGGTAAAAACCCGATCGATGGGCTTTGAGCGGCAGGGGAGGACCAAAAACATGGTAATGTGAACCTTTCACTCTCATTTTTTCATTACCATGCCAAAAAAAAAAAAAATATATTATATATATATATATAAAAAAAATGTGTTTTATAAAATATTTTATTATTAAAATAAACAAAAAAAATTTACTACAAAAATCTATAATATTTTCAAAAAAAAAAAATGGGGTATATTTCAAAAAAAAATATAAAATATATTTCAAAAAAAAAAAATAATGGGGTATATTTCAAAAAAAAAAAAAAAATGGGGTATATTTTTAAAAAAATATATATATATATATGTTTTATAAAATATTTTATTATCAAAATTAACAAAAATATTGATAACATAAAATCTATATAAAAAAAAATTAAAAAAAATTAATTTTTTTTGTTCACCTTTCAAAGTCTTCATCTTCATTGGATGAGTCTTATTGCTCTCAAATCTATGAACTAACCCTAGTGTAGAGGATTTTTATCAAACATCATGAGGGTAAGTCTAGAGATGACAATGGAGATCGAAGTTGTTTGGTGAACCAAAAAAAAATATATATATATAATAATAATGATAATGATAAAATATAAAAAAAACCCCTTTGAAACCCCCAAGAATGATTGTCCCACTCTTCCAAGATCATCACAAGACAAGCTTGGGGAGTCTCTGGCACGCTCAAAAAGGCGATGTTAATCAAAAGATCTACTCATAAGCGTTCACAAGCTAACGCGTTCATAAACCTAAGGTAAGTCAAAAAGCTAGCTTGGGGGAGGACTCCCACAAAGGTAACTCGTATCTCACATTCCACTCAGTTATTTCCTTATCTTATATGAATGATGAGGTATGAGAACAAAAAAAATAATAATAATAACAAAAAAAAGGGAGAAGAAAGAAAGAGAGGAGAGATTTATTCCCTCCATATATATGTGTTGTAGAAATGTTTAGTTCTACCCCTGTTGAAATGATGAATAGTTGCTCTGTCTTATGTTTTGCACTGTGCCTAGTTTATAATTCAATTTCTCTAAAGTTTGGGTTTAGTGGCAAAGTCTAAAAACTCATCTGAAAAACCTAAGTCATGTGCGTTGCATAGGCTCTATCTAGTCTAAGTTGTTGCCAAGTATGATATGGTACAAATGGTTTGCTATGATTTCGTCCAAAAGAGAAACTTGACATCCGGGAATCTAATTTGAAAAGAAAAAGAAATGATATGGGCTATGCTAAAAAAAAAAAAAAAAGAAAAAGAAAAAAAAGCGAAAAAGAAAAAGAGATGAAAAATGGACATGTGTCAGGGCGAGTAGAGCCTGTGGGGATCACTCTGCGCCCTTAGCCTTCGCTCCGGAGGCGGGAAGAGGCGAGGGTTTCCACGGGTTAGGTTGGTATTGCGGAGGAAGGGAGCGGAGGCGGCCTCAGCTCGGCTCGGCCCTCGGCGTGTTCTTACCGGAGGTGGGGCGGATGGAGGGGCTCGGTTCTATCTTTACCAGCGACCGGTTGGCGTGATAAGGCGTGGAACAAAAGCAGTGAATGGCGCTTAGCCTTGGCCAAGTCTCCCCCTCCCCACGAGCCCGTGCATACCATTTATAGGAATACCAGGGGTCGGAGGGGTGATTTAATTTGGTACATGGTAGGTGGGGGTGCAGGGGCGGCTCGGACGGGGCCCCCTAGGGGGGCACGCCGGTAACTATTCATACGCGGGGTTAGTAAAGGGAATACACTTGTGTCTCCTCCTCATTTGGGAGGCATAGGGTTTCTTGCGTCGGCCGGAGGCTTCAAAGCGCCTGGGAGGGGTAAGAGGCAGCGGGTGCCACTAAGGGACCCCTCATTCTTCTTGAGGGGGCCTCGTGTCCGGGGGGACCCCTTTCAGCTGCCGCGCCCGCCTTGCACGGGCCGTCGTTCCCTTGGCCTCGACGACCGCTCAAGGGTCGCCCGTGGCGGAGGGTGGAGCTCCGCCATCCATGCGGCGAAGGGTCCTCCGCTTGTTTGACTGCAAGACTTCACGTTGTGCGGGTTTAGCGGTCGGTTCTTGGCCTCCCGAGCTGCGAGGCCCAGGGGGCCCGGCTAGGGTTGCCTCCCCAGGCAGCCCCTCGAAGGTCTGGTTCCCTCAGGGGGCCAGGCGGCGAAATAGATCCTTTGCGGAGGGTCCCATGCGGGTGCTCTTTGGGCACCCATGGGACCGGTGGCGTCCCCGGCTGCTCGTGGGCCTCGGGGAGGTGGGCCTCGACCTCGGCGCCCAGTGGACATTAGGGTTTGCGTGTGCTTGGTTGGACGTGGTTGGGCGATTTGATGGTGGCGTGGATCGGGGTTGGTTTGTGTTTGTTTGAGGTGTACGGATGCCGTTTGTTTCTCAACGTGTGGAGGATCGAAGGGCGTGGCGCGATGTTGGGACCGGGTCGGCGGGTGGAGGTTCGTGGCTGCGCCCAGTGGCGTCAGCCCCTCCCGATGTTGGCCTATATATGTGGGGTTGGTGTGGGAGTTAGGGTTTGTGCTCTCCTTTCGCTTTAGCGCTCTCGCTTTCGCTTCGCAGCACTGCGCTCCTGCCTCATTGCTTGCTTTGCCGTAGAGGGCGGCTAGTGCCCGGGAGGGCTCTCGGCTTTTGCTCTTGCCTTTGAAGGCTGCGATTCTGCCCTTGAGCTAGGCTCGATGACTCGTACCAAGGAGGCGATGAGGCTCAAGCCCGTCGTTTGGTCTTCGAGTTCCCTCAGAGGGCAAATGCACCAATGGTCGATTGAAGGAGTTCGAGAAGGAGTTCGAGTTCTTCCACAGGGCGCTTCGCCGGAGGGGAGGCGGTGCCGCTCGGCCGTGAAGTCGCCGTCTTTGAGGAGTTCTTCCATGCGGGGGCTCCGATTTCCATGTGTGTGAGTTGGTGGTGGGGGGTGATCACGGAGGTTTAACCGCTTCCACCTAAGCGGCGTCGTCTGCTTCCGCGGTTGATGGCGTACATCTGGGCGTGCCGCTCAGTTGGCTGGGCAGAAGCGGTGGATGGCCTCATCGGAGCCCGTTGTGCACTTCGGCCTGGCATAGCGTCAAGGTGTGGAGGAGGAGGGGTGTTCGGGTGCGCGATGCGGGGTGCGACTTCATCCGCGACGGGGTGGAGGCTCCATATGACAGGGCCCGGCCGAACAAGTGGAGCCGGACTGGCTGGAGCAGTTGGTTCTACCCCGGTTGGAGCGCGGACGGGGCATGCAGTGCTCCGGCATCCCTGCATTGCGAAGGTGAAGCCGGTGAGCGGCGGCGGCGACGAAGGAGCTGGGCCCCTCAGCGCCATGTCTCGCGATCTGCGGCGGCGGGACTTGGTGGAGGGGTTTGCTGCGGCGCGAGATCAGTGTGTTGTGGGCGGGGGTGCCCTCGGTGGAGGTTGTCGACTCGGTGAGTGCGCTCCGAAGGCGAGGCGTTGAGATCGACCTTGGGCGGATTGGCTGGAGGGCGCACGATGCGGCGAAGGCGACAAGGCAAGTTCGGGGCGGCTGTGATGGCGGAGGCCGTCGGGTGCTCGACTTCCTCCTTGGTAAGTTGGAGTCTTCTTGGAATCTGTGCCGGATCAGGGCGTGCCTCGGCGACCCGTCGTCGGGTGAGCCGGGTCTTCGATCTCTGGAGGTCCGGAAATGCGGATTGGCCCCTCAGGGGCCGGCCAAACGCCATGGATGCGGGGGGAAGCGGCGCGGGGTTCGCAAGGCCCCGCGCGGCCCGGCCTGTGTGAGCCTCCCGCGGCGGCCGGTCGACCGCGGCTCTGCTTGGCGTCGCGAGGGTGGGGCGGCTCCCGGCGGCGGTGATGTTCAGCGCGGACCAGCGGGCTGGATTACTTCCTTGTCTCGACGAGGAGGGGCGAGGAGGAAGATCGAGGGCAGCGGGGGGCCGCGGATGTCGGCGGAGGTGGTCGGGGAGGGGCTCGGGGAGGGCTCGAGGCGGGAGGGCGATGGGGAGGGCTCCACGGCGGAGGGCCTTCCGAGGAGGACGGCGATGGCGGGGGGGGGATGAGGGCGACGGCGACGGGGGGGCGGGCTCACCATCGCCCGCCGTGAACCGGCGGCAATCCGTCCCCCGTACCGCCCGAAGCCATGTAGGCGAGGGCAGATTTTGGAGGACCCTCGGGCGCTGCGAGGGACTGGGAAGGCCACATGGGGCGGCGGCCTGCTCTTGGTTGCCCTGCGTGGCGGAGACCATCGGCATCGATGATGTCGATGTGGAACTCCACACGGTGGACCTCCGCGACACCCCATGCGCCGATGCGGGTGGGCGGCGGATGATTGGCGTCTTCGACCGCGTGCGCTGCGGAGGCTGAGATCTGAGTGGCTAACCGGCCCCTCACGATATTCACGAGGATATCAAGGGTGAAACCCGTGGAGCTACTTGTCTTTGGCGGGGGGCGGCCATCCGCGAAGGTGGGACTCGGTGCGACCATGCGGGCGCCAGTAGGAGGTGTCGGGTGAACTCAAGGAGGCCGGCGGGAGGAGTGCGGCAAGGCGGAGTTTCTTGAGGGCGGCGTCTCCGAAAGGAGGTGGGAGGACTGAGGGCGGGCGCGAAGGTTCTCGTCGGAAAATGGCCCCGGCCAGGAGGCTCGGGCGGCCCGCGGCGCGCGTCGGAGGCGGAGGTGGATGCTTCAGCCAGGAAAATCAATGCGTGGGTGGCGTGGTATCACGGAGGCGGAGGCTTTCAAGGCGGCGCTTGCGCATTCCTTGGCGGGGTCGGGGCCGCCCCATCGGCACGCTTTGCCGAATCCGGACGCCGCCCTTGTTGGTGTGCGTGGATCGTCGGGGCGGGAGGATTGCCGAAGGTGGTGACCAGCGGCGGACTTCGGGGGCTAACTTTTATTCTTGTCGCCGCCGAGGGCCCTCCGCCACAGGTGCCGCATCGCGAGCCGCTATCCCGAAGTCCCGCGGCGCTCACTTCCGGCGGCGGGGGCGAGGCTGACGGAGCGTGAGGTGAAGCGCTTCACCAGCGCCTTCATCAAGCCGGCGGTTCGAAGGCGGGCGGGAGCTGCTGAGACCGGGCGGATCTATCGCTAGGAAGGTTGGTTATTTCTAGTGGCTCCGCTTGCTTTGTTAAAATCTACTTTATGACTTGACATCTTACGGTTTGGGTGTTGGTTGTAGGTTCTTCTTTGCCGCTCTTTGCCTCGCGAGGCGGCTTGACAACCGCCCGGAGGAGGTCCTTGAGGGCGGGGCGGGTTGAGGTGTCGGGCGCCTTTGAAGGCGGCTCGGCACCTCCCGGCCTGGTGGCGAGAAGGTGCCACTGCGTCGTCTCCCGTGCCCCTCGGCTCCTGCGCCCGGCACCTCCGCCCGCGGCAAAAGGTGCCCGCTGCGTCGTCTCCCCGTGCCCCGGCTAACGCCTCGCCTCCGCTACCCGTGGGAGGGACGCCTGCGCCGGCGCCTACCGATCGCCGGCGACTCCGCCACCACCGATCTTTTCTTGCGACTATCCGGGAAGAGGTGGAGTAGGGCTCCTTAGGTTGTTTTTTGTTGGTTTAGGGTGTCGAAGTCCATGGCTGCGGGCCGTAAAGAACTTCTTTGCCTTCGGGCTTTTTAATGAACAAGCGATTGCCTTGCTCTACCTTGGCCCGCATTTGTTAAGCGGTGGTTTTATATGTTTTGTTGTGGTCCAATATTGTTTTTGGGCCAGGCGGCTGATGCGATTGTTGGTCATGTTGGCGGCGTGAGTTCTGGGGGGCTGCGCGGAGGAGTGCTCAATGGTTCTGTTGATGATGAACCGCCAAGATGTGTTCATCTCGAAGGGAGACCTGGGTGCATGCCATGCGGCGGTTCCCTAAGGCTGCCCTTCGGCGGTTTTTGGTGGGGAGGTTCGAAAGTATGACCCCGGGCCAACCAAGCACCGGAGGCCTTTTGGCGGTCCCATGACTTGACAAATCGTCAAGTGGAGCGGATGCTTTTCGGGGGCGGCGCGGGGCGGCGATGGCGGAAGGATGATGCCCGAGGATGAAGAAATTTGTTGCCATAGCAGGCGCCGGCCTCTTTGGGTTGATCGCGGTCGGGTCGTGGTGCGAAACGAGGGAGGATATCGGCTTGAATGGGGCGACATGCGGAGGGTCTTCCGTCGTCGAGTATTGAGTGGTGATCTCCCACTCGTGGTGTCGGGGCGGTTGTCGGAGGTCGCCCTAGGCGATGGCTGGTAGAGGTGGTTGATGTGGAGGTCTTTGTAGGCGTGTTGCGAAGGTGCTCGTTAGGGCGATCCTTCATGGTGTTGTAACATGTATAGCGGAGGATGTATTGTGCGAGTCCCACCGGCGCCTTTGGGCCATGAAAGACGTTGTAACTTGTATTGTTGTGTAAGCGTTGTTTTTGCGGAGTTGCCTTTATGTTGATGCATGTGTTTGCACGTGTATGCCCCTTGTTTCTGCTGGTGCGGGACTCTCGCGGTTTGCGAATGTAGCCGTGTAAAGGCGGCGGCGTCCTATTTTTCTTGAGTGCGAGACTCACGCGATTTGCGAAGGATAGCCGTGTGGGGACGACGGCGTCCCCTATTTTTCTTAGTGCGAGACTCGCGCCAATTTGCGAAAGGTAGCCGTGTGGGACAGCGGCGTCCCCTATTTTCTTAGTGCGAGACTCGGCGCGATGTGAAGGTAGCCGTGTAGGACAGCGGCGTCCCCTATTTTCTTCTTGCGAGACTCGGCGATTTGCGGGTAGCCGTGTAGGACAGCGGCGTCCTATTTTCTTAGTGCGAGACTCGGCGCGATGTGCGGTAGCCATGTAGGACAGCGGCGTCCCTATTTTTCTTCTTGCAAGACTCGCGCGATTTGCGAAGGTAGCCGTGTGGGACAGCGGCGTCCCTATTTTTCTTAGTGCGAGACTCGCGCGATGTGCGAAGGTAGCCGTGTAGGACAGCGGCGTCCCCTATTTTTCTTCTTCTGCGAGACTCGCCGCGATTTGCGAAGGTAGCCGTGTGGGACAGCGGCTCCTGCTTTTGTGCGGAGTTTGATTTTTCTGAGCTGCTTTGGGGCGCGGAGGGTCCTTTTACAGGCACGGGGTGGTTGTTGAAGCTCGGATAGGCGTGGGGGGCTCGCTGCGTTCTGTGAGCCGCGACTCATCGTTCGAGGCACGGGCGTGGGCGACCCGTATGACTGGAGCTCTTGCGGGGTGGCATGCGAGGGGGGTGTTCTCACGTCGTGGGCGCCCATCTTTGCCAGCCGGTGGTCTGCGGGTTGTCGCCGGTTGTGCCGCCCTTCTCACGTTCATGTTGGGCTGTGCTCGCCCCCCTCCGGAACTTTGACTCCTTTGGTGGAGTTGCCCACGGAGGATGTTACATTCTCCATTGTGGTATCTCCTTCGGAGGGGCCTGGCGCCGAGTCGGTTGGGTCTGCGCAAGGTGCTCTGGGCGGTAGGCGTGGGTGGTTGCGGAGGGGCGAAATGCTCTAGTTTGTACGCATTTGGCTTGTTGGGCTGCGGAGATTTGGATGTTTTGCAGCCTCGGGGCACCTATAAGCGGCTGTTGCTCTTCATTGCTTGCGATGCACGGGGGGGTCGGGCTTTGTTTACATTTTCCATTGTGGTACCTTAGCTAGATTGTTGGTTGGGTTTCGGAGGTATGTTGGCTTCGGCTCTGTAAGATCGGGGGTTGGCTAAGGGCCGTAGCATGGTGGTATGTCTGGCCGGAGTTCTTTGCTCTTGTTGTGCTTGGGGGTGGGAGTGTGGTTTGGGGGGTGGTAGCTGGTTTTATAGTGCTCTGAGGGGGTTTCTGGTGTTGGTTGGGTATCATGAATGTGGGTGTAGTTATGGCTTATGCGGCGGAGGCCTGTTCTTGGTAGATGGCCTTGATTAAGGCTTTGTGCGGCGGAGGTTGTGTCCTTGGTAGGTGGCGTAGTTAAGGCTTTATGCGGCGGAGGGCGTCCTTGGTAGGTGGCGAGAGTGCGACCGTTGTGTTCCTCGAGTGTCCATCTCGGAGGGTTTTGTGTGGCTGCATTGTGAGCCCGGCGAAGGTGGTAGGGCGCTCGGCTTTTGTGGGCTGGCGGCCGTGCCCGTGTGAGTGCGGGGATGGTTTCATGGCGAGCCCCACGGCGGAGGTGGCGGGCGCTCGGCTTGCCTCCTTGGGTCTCATACTCGGGTGTGGGGCGGCTTCATTGCGGGCCCGGGGAGGTGCCGGGCGCTCGAGCTTTTTGTGCGCCTCGCGGGGGTCTCATACTCGGAGGTGCAGGCGGCTTCATTGCGAGCCCCCCCAGGAGTGCCGGGCGCTCGACTTTTGTGCGCCTCCGCGGTCTCATACTCGGAGGTGCGGGCGGCTTCATTGCGTGGCCTGGCGGAGGTGGCGGGGGCGCCGGCTTTTTGTGCGCCTCGCCGGGTCTCATACTCCCGAGGGTGCGGGCGGCTTCATTGCGAGCCCCAGGCGGAGGAGTGCCCGGGCGCGACTTTTGTGCGCCTCCGCGGGTCTCATACTCGGAGGTGCGGGCGGCTTCATTGCGAGCCCTTTGGCCCGGAGGTGGCGGGCGCCCGGCTTTGTGCGCCTCGCGGGTCTCATGCTCGGAGGTGCGGGGCGGCTTCATTGCGAGCCAGGCGGAGGTGCCCGGGCGCCAGGACTTTGTGCGCCTCCGCGGGTCTCATACTCGGAGATTGCGGGCGGCTTCATTGTGAGCCCACAGGCGGAGGTGCGGCGCCCGGACTTTCGGTGTTTAACAAGAAAGAAGCGGGTGTCCTTGGTTGGTTTGACTAAGCCAGGGGTGCGGCTTGCTGCTGCCTCGGCGTGGTCAATCGATTACTGCCAGTGATGAGGGCTGGGTGGGCGCCACCCGGCCTTTTCGGTCTGCAACTTTTAACATGCATTCCTTCGCTTTCTTGGCGAAACTAGCCTGCATATATTGATATTGGTACTGCCTCATTAAAACCTTGCGCCCCTTCGCAAGGAAAAAGAGTGCAGCGATTGATTGTTTTTTTTTTTTGACTCAAAATGAAAAACAAGAAAGAAAAATAAAAAGGTCGGCCCCTACAAGTTGCGGAGTGCTTGAGTATATGCCTTGCTAGGGGTAAACTGCGGCGGTCGTCGGCGTTCACGTGTGGGGGAGGTAGAGTGACCTTCGAGGTCTTAGGTGGAAGGAGCTAGGACCTTTGTGGACTTGGTGACGGTATGGGCCGTCCATTTGGGGCGAACTTGCGCCATCTTCGCATTACAGCTTCACGATCGGGGCGAAGTCTCCGACGGAGATGTCGTGCGGAGGTGGATTTTCTTGTTTCTCCATCTTGTGGTTTCCTCTGGTAGGCGCGGAGGTTGAGGGCTGCCATGTCTCTTGTCTCTTCGAGAAGGTCTTTTGTGGCGCCTCCATTTACGGGGGGCCGCGGGTGACCCTTGGCGTGCATGCTTCAATTCTTACGGGTGGGCGACCTCTTCTCCGAGCGGGGGAGCTTGAAAGCGTGAACTTGGTCGCGCGGCTTTCGGAGGTGTTGTGCGACCACACCGCCGGGTGAGCTCCTACGCCCATTTGCCCGTGTGGCGGCGTGGACCTTCGCGTGCCGATGCCTGCAAAGATTATCGCCCGTTGGCTCTCTCGACAAGCCCCGTTAGACTGGGGGTGCCTTACGGAGGCGAAGTGTATCCCGAGTCCCTATTTGGTGGCAAAAGCTTGTTTGAAGCCCATTTGTCGAATTGGGTGCCGTTATCAAGCGTGATGCTCAGGGGTGTTCGAGCGACAAACAATCTCTTTGCGAGAGAAGAACTTTTGGCGAGTAAGAGGTTATGCTTGCGAGGGGCGGGCTTCAATCCATTTGGTGAAGTATTCATTTGCCACCACTGCGTAGCGGAGGTTCCGGGGTGGTGGCATGGGTCGATGGTCGATGGCCCATCGTTGGAGGGGCAGTGGGGCGGATGTGGGTTGTCGGGCCCCAGTGTGTTGGAGTGATCGGCGTCGGTGGCACCCCCAGCGGCGTTTACTAAGTACATTGCGTCGTTGAGGCGGTTGGCGAGTAGAACCCTTGCACCGAACACTTTTCCTACTAGGGGCTCTGGGTCCGTTGTGTGAGCCCGCGAGATGCCTTCGTGGACCTACGCTAGGATAGCGCGCCGCCTTCGGTGGAGCGCATTTCGCCCGAGGCGCGATAGCGGAGGCCTTATGCGGCTTGTTGTCCACCGGCGATATCCCGGACTTTGCTCGACCCTCTTACGCTCTTACGTGGATTGTGGCTCGAGTCCCTTTATGAATGCTATGATCGGAGCCCTCCGGTCTTCTTGTGGATGGCGCTTCTGCCGACTTCGGAGGTTGGTCGTTTTTCTTGGACGAGGCGGGGTTGTGTAGTACTTCATAGAACACATTCTGCAGGAGGGGGCTCGGCTCGTCTTCTTTGCCTTCGTGAGCTCATCGACCTCTCCGTTGTCCCCCTGCTATGGTTTTGGTTGTAACCCGAAAGAAAGCCTCGTCTTGCGGCCTTGCGGATATTTTGCGGTTAGGTGCTTGGCTCTAATGTCCTTTTACGCTTGCTTTGAGACCACCTCAGTCGGTTTTGATGATGGCCCGCCAGCGCGACATCGCGCGGAGCTTGTTGAGCGAGGAGCACGGCCGTATTCCCATTGTGTTGTTTGTGCCTTTGGAACTCAAGTGGCGGCGTATCTTAGCTTGATCCCGGAGGGTGAGGTGATGATGGGCTGCGATTCCGGCTCCAGCGGGCTCCCGGGCTCCGTCCGTGTGTGTGGAGTCAAATTGGATCAGTTAGCTGCTTGGTTGAAAGTGTCAGGGGTCGATCGTGAAAAAAATCTGCGGGCTGAGACTTGATGGCTGTCTGGCGATGAATCTTATGGCGTGGTCTCGATCTCGGTTGCCCATTTTCGCTATCCTCCCTCTTGACTACGGATTTACGAATATGTTGTCGGGGAAAGCTCGAAGGTATGGTGATCTCGTGCGCTTTGGAAGTAATGTTTGAGTTTTCGTGCCGCCATGACCACTACATAGGCCACCTTCTCAAGCTCGGTGTAGTTTAGCTTGGGCCCTTCGAGGGTTTCGGAGACATAATAAATGGGGGGCTTGCTTTGGCGGTGCCCTTCGCTCGTTTCTTTGACAAGCACGTGGCTGGCGTGTGGTGATGCGGTGACATATAGGAGGAGCCCTTCGCCGGGTTGCGGGGTGGCGGGTGGTCGGGTTCTCGGTGGCGCTTGAGATCTTGAAGGCTTCTTGTTGCGGAGGTCCCCGGTCGAACAACTCGTGCTCTTTAGGGTTTGAAAAAAGCGGTAGTGCGGTTCGGTGATTTGGAGATGAAACCTGCTCGAGCTGCGGCGTCGGCGAGTCTTTGGGACTGACTTTACGTTCTTCGGAGGTTCCATCGCGGTGATTCTGCGATTTTGGAGGGATTGGCTTCTATTCCCCGGCCCGATGCAGGGCGACCAAAAGCAACTTTCCTTTGCTTACCCGAAGGCACTTTCTTGGGTTGAGCTTCAATCGGCCTCTCGGGCTTGATGAAGGTTCTCTGTAGGTCCGTTATGTGATCTTCTTTCGGGTTGCTCTAGACAACAAGGTCATCGGCGTATCACGAAGATAGCGTCATCTCAAATACCTCGTCATGTCATGCGCGCGAAGGATGGCCGGCGTTGCGGAGGCCCTCGGCCATCCTTACGAAGCAATAGGTCGAAGGGTGTTATAAAAGCGGTCTTCTCTTCATGCTGCTGGCTCATCCAGATTTGGTGCTAACGGAGAAGCAATCCGGGGTGACAATCTCTCACACCCAGCCGCTGCGTCGACAAAGGGAGCTTATCCGTGGGAGTGGGAAATCGTCCTTTGGGCGGGGCTTTTGTTGAGGCTAGTGAAATCGACACACATTCTCCATCGGGGGCTCGCGGGATCGTTCTTGGCTGGCTTTCTTTACCATGACAACGTTAGATAGCGGGTGGGGTATTTGGCCGGACGGATGACCTCCGCGTCCGATGGCGGTTCACCTACGCTTGGGCTGCTATTCTTCTTTCATCCGACATCTTGCGAAACTTACATTGTTTTCTGCGGGGGCATCGGGTTTTTATGTTGAGATGATGCTCGATGAGGTTTATTTGGCGCCCTGTGGGTCTTCCGCGGACCATGCGAATCACGTCGGAGTTTTCGCGGAGGCCTTTGGGTAGTAATTACGCCGGTCGGGTCGAGTGCTTGTTGAGATGGTTACCTCTCTATTGGGGTGATTGGCCGAAGAGCGACTTTCTTTGTTTCTTCTTAGGCAAGGCTCGCGGTGGTGGAGCTCCGCACGGTGGCGGTTGGTTGTCTTGCCTTTCCCTTTGTTGCTCAAGGTTATGGACATTGCTTGGCACGGGGCTCTGACCCCCCCCAGCGTTTCTTGCCGCGTTACGGTCTCCGGCGGCAATGATGCGCCCGGCGGAGGGCATTTTCATGCGAGAAGGTAGCTCGGATGGAGCACCGCGTCGGCGTTGGTGATCCCACGGCCAGAAGATGGCATTGTAATTGTAATAAATGTCCACCACATCGAAGGTTATGTTCTCGATCGGTGGATGGGGTCCTTCGAAGGAGGCGGGCAAGGTAATCTTTCAGATGGTTGCCACTTGCTGTCCTCAGAAGCCAAAAAGTGGGTTCCGGTGGCTGCGGTAACTTTACTGTCAAGGCCCATCTTGTCGAAGGTAGGCGACGGGATGTCGCCAGGCTCCGTATCAACCGATATCCACAGTTCACGCCGTCCACCCCTCCGATGTTGGTATCGATGACCATGGCATTAGTGTGGGGGTAGTCTTTGAGCTTCATGTCACGGCGGTGAAGGTGATTGGGATGTGGGACCGGCGATTGCGTGCGGCCCCTCGTACCGACATGGTGGACGCCGGTAGTGCTCTTTCTTGGCGTTTGTTGCCGTGGTCCCGTTGGAGCCTCCGGTTGTTGCGGGATGACTCGAGCAGCGGGTTCGACTTGGCGACTATTATGCGTATTTCTTGCTTGGCCCTGGTGGGTGGGGGGTGGCGGGGGGCGGGGAGGCGGTGGTGGTGGTGGTAAGGTATGGTTAGGGTAGTTGGGTTGCGGAGGTTACGGGAATGCGAACCAGGTGTAGTCTTGGTGGTGGTAATGCGAGGCTGGTCTTTGGTTGAAGGCTGCTTGGTTGGAAGCGGGGTAGTGGAAGCTTTGGAGGTGCGGCCAGGGGGCTCGTGTCGAAGGGGTGAAGGTATAGTGGGCGGGCGGGCGGTCATTTGGTTTCCTTGTGTGATTGACCTGCCTCGGGAACTCTGCTGCGGCTTGACTCTACGTCCATCGCTTCTTTCCCCTTGGCGAAGTATGGGCATTGCTTGGTGTAGTGGCCTTTGCCCTCTCAGTGATAGTAGCAATCTTTCTTTGTCTTTGCGGGAGGCTTTGGTCTAGCATTATACGGGTTTTGTCACGGGGTTTCTTGGTGGGTTGTTTGGCCTTTGAGGTGGTTGGTTGGGTTTTGATCCGTGGGGGTTCTTTGTCTATGGCTCCCACTCTTGCGATGTCCGGCTGGGGTAGTTTGTCGCCTCGCGGAAGTCGCGAGGTTTGGTGTTGGCTCTGCGGTCGGGAAAGAATCTACTTTGGCTTTGTATTTGTTGTATGCGCCCTGCATTATTTGTCCATTATCTCATGTAGTTACGCTAGAGTCTTTTGGTTGTTTTCCGCTCAATCTTTGAATGGCGGGGCCCGGGCGGATGCCATAGCTGCTGCCATGATGGCCTTTCGATCGGAGACGCCGGTCGGCTTTGGTTTGGAGGAACCGCGCCACCAATCTTGCGGTGGCTCGTTCGGCCCCTCATCACCACATTTAGGAGTTACGTCTTTGTTGATCATTTCGAGTCTATGCCTTTGAAGTTTGCTGAAGGGCGGCTCGCGGTCGACCGGAGGACGATGGTGTTGGAGGTAGAGTGCAATACCAAGATTGAGCCACTCCCCTCGCTATAATCACGACGACTTTGCCATGGTGGAATGATCCCCCTCATTTGCTTCCCTTCTTTGCGCCGTAGCTCATGATAAAGCTGTCTGTTGTTGGTGATCGGCATATCTTGGTAAATGTTGAGGGCTGTAAGGCGGAGGCCACTCAGCGTCGTAGGGGCGTAAGGCGGTGGTGACTTGGGGTCGTAGTGGGGGCTTATGGCCGGCCGGTGGGCGCGAGTGGGTGGGCGCTGGCATCCGTCGGAGGAGATCTTTGGGGTGCTGATTGGTTGATGCGCGAAGGGCGGCGGGGGGGTGGTTTTGCGATGGGCTGATTACATTCTTTGTGGTGGCGGGGGTGGATGGCGGCGGGGGCTCCTGCTTCTTGTAAGGGGAGGACATCGGGCGGCAGGGGTTCTGTTGTCCTCATGACTTCTTGCCGCCGCGGCTGCTTGGTTGATCCATGCTCTGGCTCGATCTGGCGGCCGGCTTGCTCCTTGGCGTTAGCGAGCGGCGCGCCGATCGAGGGCTGCGGTAGCCTCCGTTTCTGCGATTTGAGCTTGCAATGTTTCGAGCCTGTTCACCTTGCTTTCGGTTTCTTCTTCGTCATCCCCGGTGCGGCTTTCGAGAGCCACTGGGAGTGGGTCGCGCGGGTTCGCTCGGGCGGGACGCTGTGCCACGGTCTTTGACCACCACCGCCCCTCGGCCTGCGGAGCCCGGCTTGCTTGGCGTTGAGTGCTTCTTCTTGGTGACCTCGAGATCGGGACAAGCGGGTGAGTGCGGCCGGTCCTCTCCGGCGGCCCCCTGGTGCGGGGCTTTTCGGCTGCGTAGTGGCCGTGTCGCCCGCCGGCGGTTCGACCACGAGGGGTCCTCCCGGGCGGAGGGGTCGCTCTCGCTCGGCGCGAGGGGTTTGATCGGCGAAGTGGCTGGCATAGCCGGGCTTTTTCGTATCGCTCCCACGGACGGCGCCAAGCTGAGGGGGATCCTGCCCCCCTTAGCCTTAGCTCCGGGCGGGGAAGGGGCGAGGTTTCCCGCGGGTTGGGTTGGTATTGCGGAGAAGGGAGACGGGGCGGCCTCGCTCGGCTCGGCCCTCGCTAGTGTTCTTAGGGTGGGCGGATGGAGGGGCTCGGTTCTATCTCTTTAGCGACCGGTTGGCGTGGCAAGGCGTGGAACAAAAAGCAGTGAATGGCGGCAGCGGCCCAAGTCTCCCCCTCACGAGGCCCGTGCGGGTATTTATAGGAATACCCGGGGTCGGAGGGCTGATTACAATTTTGGTACATGGTAGGTGGGGTAACGGGGCCGCTTAGGGGCGGGGCCCCCAGGGGTACGCCCGGTAACTGTCGTCTGGGGTTAGTACGAGGGAATACACTTGTGTCTCCTCCTCATTTGGGAGGCATAGGGTTTTTGCGTTGGCCGCCGGCTTCAAGCGCTGCGGAGGGTAGAGCCAGCGGTGCCACTCCGGACCTCATTTTCTTCTTTGGGGCCTCTGTCGCGGGGGACCTTGCTGCGTGCGCGCGCCTTGCGGGCCGTCGTTCCTTGGCCTCGGCGACCCGACTCAGGGTCGCCCATGGCGGAGGGGTGGAGCTCGCCATCCATGCCGACGAGAAGGGTCCTCCGCTTGTTTTGACCGCAAGACTTCACGTTGTGGTTTAGCCGGGTCGGGTTCTGTAGCCTCCACGAGAGGGAGGCTTACGGGGCTCTTGGGGCGACTAGGGTTGCCCTCCCCCAACAAGCCCACATCTCCAAAAAAAAAAAAAGGGTGGAAAAAAAAGACAAAAGTCTAGGGCGGCGAGCCCACCTCTCCAAAAAAAATAGCAATAAAGCCCATACTTTCTCGAAAAAAATAGAACTTAAATAAATAAATCTCGGATGAGAAAAGTTGATCCAAAGGATGAATGAAAAGTATCTCTGTTATAACGTTCTATCGGCAAGCGCCCAAGGCTTTGAGAAAAGCTAAAAAGCCGAAACAACTATGAAAGGTAATAAAGGGTGAGCAAAGGCATGCCATTTTATTCAAACTATAGTAGAAAATTTTATTATAACCCTGGCACCTGAAAAACATAATCGGCATAGTAGCAACTCGATCGGCAACCAAGTACTTATCTTTTTTGCTCGAGGGCGTGCAAAGGGGTAAGCTTAGGGGAGTTTGTTGGCGGTCACTAACGACATATTTTTAACGTCAACATTCTACCAATTAGGGGTTGAAACTATACCTTGCTACACACATATACATTTATTATTGACATAATTCCACTTGTAGTGCCAAAAATATTATTGTGCAGATTTATATAAGAAACAAGTGGAAAATGCACCAAAAGGCGCCTCCGGAAGCGCATTCACGAGGAACATCAAGCCCAAAGGGAGAAATGGACCAAACATGCGAGGCTGGGCGAGCAAACACCGCCACACAACTTTTCAAGCCCAAACACGCCCGACTGCCAAGGCAGGCCCGGCAGAGCCGGCGGCGGTGCGCGCGCACCACACTGGTGCGCTTGCACCTTCGAGGCGGTTCGGGCCCGAGGTTTTAGCGGCGGTGCATTACCCTTCCAAAAGCCGGCTGTCTTGAAGGCGTTGGATGGTCGGTTCAAGCATATTTGGAAGGTGTCCAGAGACAGTTTTGGCTCTTTCCATGTGGGGAGAGGCATTTTTTCAATGAGCCCCCTCTCCTCTACCTATAAAAGGAGGCCCTCTCCCCCTCATTCAACACACACCACACAATGTAGCCTCTCTCTTCTTCTTCTTCTTCTTCTCCCTCTTCTTCTTCTTCTTTTCTTCTTCTTTCTTCTTCTTCTTCTTCTTCTCCCTCTTCTTCTTCTTCTTCTTCTTTCTTCTTCTTCTTTTTCTTCTTCTTCTTAGTTTGTACCTAGGAGGAGTTTGGCAAGGATTAATAAAGGAGAGCAAGACATTTTGGAGCTATTCGGTATGATCAATTTAGAGTTCTTCATCTTGTTCTTGTCCTCTACTTATCAATATAGTCATGTTCTTGAATTAGAGCAAAGTCCTTATGACATAATCTTGATTGATGAACTAGTATATAGTTTTTATATCATGATCTTGTCTTATGGAACATCGTGCTTAATTTATCATACATACATGTTTAGACCAAGAGCTAGATCGATATGATGAGTTCTACTTAGAGTTAGACTTGGTTGATGTTGGGTTGGGATTGATAGTCGTTCCTTCGGGCGGTGCTGCGGTAGAAGGACCCGGGGGCGGGTAAGCCTTGTATACGCCCGCCCGGTAATAATCACTAGTGTAGGCGTGGTGTCTAGACTAAGGGTTTTCTATCTTTTGTGGCGCATCCACGGTTGAGGGGGTAGGCGGCTGGGTTGTAACGACCTTGTTCGTCCCTTGTAATCCCCACGTTCGGGTGTGGCGCGGTGATTACAAGGTGCGGACACGCGTCCTTTGGCGTGGGCGGTGCACAGTAATTCATCGAGACCTTGGCTTTCTTGAACTAGAATCTCTACTTGATAAAAACATGTGTGTATCTTGCTATCTTGCCAGGACTATCTAGGATATGCACGCTCCATATTAGATTTATTCTTTTATTTATTATTTTACCTTTATCCTTGAGATTGGCTCGAGTGTGCGTGTGTGTCAAGTTATCCTACTACCTAATCTATTTTATCCCTATTATGAACATTGGTCTATTATGCATTCGTGTTATCTTGACCATGTCGAATTAGAACTTCTACACCATGCCTTCCTTTGGGAAAATATAAATAACGATACCTGAATACTTAGGGTGAAATGCTACAATGATAGATCCGTGTAAACTGCGGATGAATATCTTGTTTGGCAAGATCTATCACCGTTGGCGTTCCCATTCGGATCACCGACATGGTGGTTTTACTTGGGAATATCGGCGGCGCATTTGGCAGCGCCGCCGTTATTAGAGATGGGTTCTAAACTGTTTCTAGTGATTGCGCAAAAATGCAACGACGGCGACTGATACGGTCACTCTATTGCCGCTATAGCGCTATTTGCAAAATAGCGTCGGCATGCGGTTCACGCAAAAGCGCTGCTATAGCACGCTATTTGTTTCGAAAAATAGGAAATCGGGACAAGTGTATAATTATATATAGTCGATAAGTGATAATTTGATAAGTGATCTTGATAACCATATAATAAAGTTCTTATCCTCAAAGCAAACAACCATAAAAGCATCAAGTCAAGTACATAAGCAAACAACCATAAAGTTCTTTGAAATCACTCAATCACTAACAATTGGGCTGGCGATCAATTTGTCACGGCGCCACAATAGCGCGGTGTGACACTATTTGAGCTTATTAGCTAAGCTTGAATAATAAGCGCCAAAAAGTGCATAAGATCGGTCTATCAAACAAATTGTTATTATTTATGTTATGAAATAAATATCATTAGATTGATTATGAGATGTATTTTTTTAATAAATTAATACGAATGTGATCAATAGAGTAGTATTTAGTACTCCTTAGTGCAAGTAAAAAAATGCAATTCGTTTCCCAAGAAGTCAATGTATTTAAAGCTGCTTAGGCAATTATATATTAAAATATATTAATATTTTACTAAGTAATTAGTATCATCGGAAAGATCTTTAAGTCTAGTTTTTTTAATAAATGTATTTGGAGATATAAATGTTGCACGTAAAATGTCCATTTTTTACTTCGACAATCCTTGTTTGACCAAATACGTCTTATTCAAAAAAAGTTTTAATTTTTTTTTGTTATTTTATTATGACTTGTTTTTATCGTTAGAGATGCTTTCATAATAATTTATGTATTTTATTAATTGGATAAATATTTAAAATAAGACGAATGATTAAACAAAATTGTAGAGGTCAAAAAAGCGAACTTTTATTTGTGGGACGGAGGGTGTATTTTCTATAAACCTAGTCAAAGCTGAGAAAGTTTGACACGAAACCCATAGTTGCATGTTTTCTAGAGCGGAGGGAATAAGCACGAGCATGACTTGGAGAGGGATGTGTTGCAAGCGGCATCACTCTTTCTTTCTTTATCTGATGCGGTAGAGCGGGATGCACGTGTTACCTTTGTTTCCAAAAACATGACCATAGAGGCGGTTATTTTTTTGTAAACACATCGTGTAGAGATGGGAACCAACTCTTTTTACTTTATTTTTCCTTTTTGTAGTATTTTGTTTCTTATTTATTATAAAAAAAATCCAATTACATTTGGCGGGTTGGTTGCCCCGTGTGAACCGCCCGCCGGTTCGGCTTGGAAGTTGGGCAGCACACCACCATTTGTTCTCGGAGGAGGGGCGCCATTTGGGGAGATGTTAAATACTCCAAGCAAGAACGGGGCGGGAGGCGGTGAAGCCGGCTAGGGCCCGGCTAGGTCGATTGATCCAGAATGGCGGAAAGTCCACGCAAGAAGGCAAGGCAAGGCGGCGGCGGCGGCAGCGACTTGCTTCCTTTTGATCTTTGCGATGATCTGGCGTCATGCGAGATCTTCGTGCCTTTGCAAAGGCCAGCAGTTTCTTTCTCCATGGCTCTACTTGTACATTCGTCAAGTCTGGCTGGAAGTTGCGGATCCTCTTCACCGGCTGCGGCGACATGATCCGGCTCGTGTCGCTCGTCGTCTTCGTAATCTACGTGGTAGGCGGCGACCACGGCGGGAAGTCATCGAGCCGGGGAGCAATTGGAGAAGCGCTTCCTCGAGGCGGTCATCGGGGAGGCCATATGCTCTGGCCAGGGATCGCGAAGTTGATGGACATGGCGGCGAGGTGGTCGTCGCGCGAAGGGAAGACTCGGCCGCGCGGATCCCGGGCTGAGCTTCGTCAAGCAAGCCAAGGGCGGCGGGGACCCGGCCAGCGGCTTACTTCTTGGCGATGCTAAAATCTTGTCGAACCCCACGGACCCGGCGTGGGTCTTTGCTCCATGGAATCATCGGCGGCGCCCGGCCGTTCCCCGGCGGCGGTGGGAGGACGCCGACAGCGCTCAAGGTCAAGCGCGGGGACCTCGAGGACATTGCGCTCCGCGGCCCAAGGTTTCCTTGCGCCGCGAGCAGTCCGCGCTGCTTCGCCAAGGATAGCCACATCTGTTCATGGCCGGTGGGATGCAAGAGGTATGGGCCCGAGCCCGTCACCCCAAAAAAGTCGTCCGATGCTGCGGCGCTCGGTGCCGCATCATGCATGAGTTCGACCTGCGGGCCAGCGGGGCCTTGAGAGCACGGTGATATGCGCCATCGGCGGGATGTGAGATCGATGACGGCGCGCCGGGCGGCCGACCCGGCGGCGGCGCTACGGGAAGCGTCGATTTGATATCATTAGCTAGTTCTTCAACTTTATTTGATAGTATATATTGTAATGTAGTATATACTACTACGTACTTGTGTTTACATAATACTTAATATTGTAATGTACTACGTGTGTTTATGTCTTCCTTATGTTGAGCGTAGTAATATGCATCTTCATGTGACCGTCGGTTGTTTTTGTTAGCAACCGGCCGGGTGAGTGAGGCGAAGTCACGCGAGAAATCAAATGCGGGTGTGGCGTCGGTTGGCGAGAGAGATCGAGGGGCGACATGACCCTTGAAGCTTGTGGCTGCCCGGCGCAATTTAAGCGGCGCCATTTACTACAAACGCAGCATTTTTTTCATAGAAATAATACTTACGTTTCCAAATTAAACTAGAGTCTATAATTTTTTTTTCATGAGACATGCACACACCTTTGCATGCGTATCCTTTGCGTATCCTACACAACTTCATTTGCAAAGCTGGGCGCCGCGTCGCCATCGCCGGTGTCATCGGCCTTGTCGGTCTCGATCGGGAGGCACCGATTGATGGGCGGTCGAGGGGGCGGACGGACGGGGGGCGAGCCCCTTGTTCATGCACACCAAAGCTGTCGAGTGTCGGCTTCCCGGCTCCTCACGCGTCCGTCGGCAAAGGCGAGTGGGGCCTCATGGCATGGCGACCTTTGACCTCGCGTGCATGCGTGATCGTGATCGTGCCAAGCGGCTTCCATCAAATTGGCGGCGGCAATCACACATGCACACATGTACTACTACGGTATGTATTATACGAAGAGTTTTTTTTGACAACGATTATTACATGAAGTTATCACAACTAATAAAACACATGTCGACTTTCATCATCAGCGATGCCCGTCATGGCGAGCACCATTTGGGCTATAGGCGGGTAAATGCGCCCACGGATCATATCTTGCCGCCAAGTCGCCCGACCTAAAAAATTCCATAATGTAATGCAGTACAATGGATGTTCTTCAGCGTCCCGGTATGTCGCGGTGGTTGCCTTTGATCTCCATAACACACCTAGAGACACGATCGGCGTCGCGGCACCGGTGTTCACGTTGCCTTGGTAAAGCATATTTGGCGGTTTCATGCCCTGGCGGCGGCGCCGCGTCGGCGTGATCGCTAAAGATGACACGAAGCTAGCACAATCAAGTAGACCTTCAAAGCGGGGGCGAGTCTACACTCGCCCATTTGTTCAACATTCGAGAGGGCTACACTCTCTCTAAACTCCGGTGATCGGGTAGCACGTGTGGTGTGCCGGCGAGGCGGCGTCAGGTGTGGGTTGGGCGGCGCGAGGTCGGCATCGCGGCCCGCAATCACCCGGCGTTCCTGAGTGGATGTAGACTACAATGCGCGCCGACTTGCCAAAAGAAAGACTAGAATCGAGGCGGCGTGCGGGCAACGGAGGGGAGGTATCGGAGGGGCATGAAGTGGAATGGCTCCGTGGACTTGGCGGCACGGCGGCGGGGTTCTTTTTTTTTTTTGGTGGAAGCTCTTGGTAGCAAAGTCAAGGGCGATTCCACTTGAAGCCCCTCCTCCCCTCCATCCGTCGATGTCACGGCGACGGCGGGGTAAAACAGCGGCGCTCGGCAATAATGCGGAGTCGTAGCCCGATGTAGGGAGGCGTGGTGATTTTAAAAGTGAGGCGGCCGACGGCGAGGTGGAGGCCGAAGGAAATCGGGCGATCTTGTTTGTTTTCAAACTATTAGTACATTTGTTTTCCGTGACAAGATGATCTCAAATCCCAAATCAAAAAGATGTACATAAACTAGAAAAGTTTCATGGATATTTGAAACGACAATCGTTAATTATATTGGTGGTTTGTGCATCCTTGGTCAATTAAAACATTTAAATTTCAATTTTCATTTTTTTAAATTGAGACCTAGTTTTCCTTTACAAGATGGGTAATGTCAAAACAAAAAAGTTTGAAACGAGAGAGTTTCATAACTTAGCATGATCTACAATTCTTATTTTTTTGGTTGTTTCCCCATCCGACATAGTGCTAGTGACATTGGTCACAAATCTTAGAAATCTCTCTAGTTTCATCAACTATATATGAGAATGTGTAAATCATGTGAACAATGTTCCAGCGACATCGTCGGATGAAGAAATAGCCAATATATATAAAAGGTGTACTAAATCCGTTCCAAATTGTAGTTTGTTTGACTTTTTCAACCCCAACTTTGACCACTCGTCTTATTCAAACATTTATGCAAAAATATCTCTTATTTTGTTATAGCTTGCTTTATTAACAAATGGTATTTAAGAATGACTTAAATTTGGTTGTTTTTTGTGCAATTTTTTGAATAAGGCAGTGGTCAAACTTAGGGTAAAAAGTCAAGCGAACTATAATTTCGAAGCGGAGGTTTATCTTAAGAAGTTATACAACTTTTATGTGCTTGACTTCTTATTTGAAATCATTAGATGCTCCAAAAAAATGTTATGAAGTGGTGGTAATTTTTTGAAATTCAAATTTCAAATGTTTCCAATAAAACATGACAAAAGTAATAGCGATAAGAATACAATATCACGGCAAAGCATTTTTTTAAAAAAATAGAAAGAAAAACCATCACATTTGGAGTTACTACGAGGGAGAAAAGACTAGTCACAAGTTTTGGCCACAGATTAAAAAAAAAAATCAGAGTTCTTGAGTGGGAGGCCTTGCGGAAGGACCATGGTAGGGCGGGCGGTGCACTCGAACGATCGCGACGCGACCGTCGCATCGAAAAATTAGGGCGGCGCCTTTTCTTGCGGCGCGTGACTGCGTAGGTGTACACCCTCGCCAAAGCGCCCTCTATAACCGTGACGCGTCTTTGATCATATCCACACCCTTGCATGCGAACCCATACGTAGAAATAGGGCCCGTGTGCGGCGGCGCGGTCTTTCACGGCATACTGCCGTGATGAATGCCCGTCTCGAATGGCGAGGCATCGGCGGGAAAAACGAAACGGCGAAGGGCGCCTACGGCCTAGGGTAGTACTCGCTTTGTACTCCCTACAGTCTGAGACTCCTTTTTCCGGGCGAGTGCACGTAACTTAGCACTCCATACGGCCGCAGGTGGTGTTGTACTATACCGGTATATATTTTTCCAATCAAAGCGGCACAAATTTGGAAGCGAGTGGGCGAGAATACTCTTTGTAGTACTCGTTTTTATTCTATAAATGGTGTGGCGGGAGGTTTCGTGCGTAGTACACGTCTTGTATTCTTACGGGCCAGTGAACGAGGTTTTGATGATTTTTAATTGCCAATGGGTCCATCACGTACACTGAAAGCGTCGGTCGGCGCGCCGCCCGATTCGCACGGTGGTCACCGCCGATCTCCCTTAACACCGGTGTTGGCCCTATAGATGAAAAGCGGGACGGAAAAACCTCATTTTGAGCGAGGCGGGATCGAGTTCGGAAAAAAATGCGGTGCGGAAAGCGAGAATCGGAATATCGTGAAGCGAACCAATACGGAAGTTGGTAGGAAGAATAGCAGCGATCAAATATTCACTCTCGGTATACATGGACAAAGTCATAAAATAATGTACACATCTGAAGTTATTAGTCCAATATTGATGAGTACGCCTTGTGTTAGCATGTTAACGTGCATAATCAGTGATTATAATGTTTTGAACATATAAATTTTTAGACATACTACTAACTTATGGAGATTAAAAACGTCTTGAAAAAGCGGATTAAATCACTGGTCAATTTAGGGTGAAAGCGGGCTTCTTGGGAAGCGGACGGAAAACCCCTGTTTCTACTAACGTCTGGCGGGATTCGACAAATACGGACAAAAATAATAGTGTAATCTTGTGAATGTGAACTCCCTAAAAAAAAAAGTGTAAAATCTTGTGAACAATGTCACCCTTGGCTCCTCCCACGGCGCCCAGCGTGCCTTTGAGCTCCTCGGCCGCCGCTCGCCCCGCCCACACCCTTGCATGCGAATCCTCTGCGTATCCTCGCACCTCATTTCTAGAATAGGGCCCACGTCGCCCCTGTCGTTTCGTCCCGGCTTGTTGGCCCGGTTCCATGGTCTTTTCTCTCACAACATCTATCGCACTCATGTCGGAGGCGCGGGCCATTATTTGGTCCCCTAGCGGCATGCGTGAGTGAGGAAGGAAAAGGTTGAGAAGGCGCCCGGCGATGGGCTCCACGATTCCCCTTTGTTTTTCAAACTTTGCTCGTTTGCCTGTTTTTGGTTTTCCAATTGCGCCAAATGCCCCAAATAGGGGCAAGCGAGCAATTAGACTCGAAAAGGCGATTGCACAATTGTTCCAAGTAAATAAAGGAACATATGAGTGCCGTTGACTATCGCGCTCACGTTTCTCTATTTACTCCCTCTATTACATCTCAATCATCAAAGATTCCCTCCTTCTGATACTTTCTTCCACATACTTATCTCTACTCTATACCAACTACCACCAATGGGGTCCACCGATAATTTTATCTAAATATATCCATGTGAGATCTAGTTTTGAAGAATTTATTGAAGCAATTTAAGGGTGGAATCGGTTTTAATTTGATCTTTTAGCGTTTTTTTAGTTATTGAAACCGTGGGCCCACCGTCTTCTTATCTCTCTCCTCAGTTTTTTTTCTATCTCTCCGGCGCTCTCTCTTGTGATGTGGGCCCCTTGTGAGCATACCCCGTGTCCCCGGTATGCACGCCCACGAGACCAGGGTGGAAGCTTCGGGGATTTCTGAAGCTTTTTCGGTACCTGCTGCGGCAAATTTTCTATAGTAGGAGTAAACGGGACCTCGATACAGCTTTTCTGGGGGTGCATTTGTAGGCAGGTCTTATATCTCTACTCTACTTAGTACTCCATCGGTAGGGTCCACTTATAATTTTATCTAAATATCCATGTGAGATCTTGTTTGAAAGGATTTATTCAAATTGATGGTGTAATCAAAATTTAATTTCTCTTTTGGTTTGGAGTATAACATATCTCATGCATACTCATTTTGGATCTTTTCAACTTTCACCATGCATATGATCAAAATCAAATTAAACTTGTTCAATCGAGATCATCGAGCTATACATCATCGCTCTATACATCATGCATATGATCTCAAATCAAAAAAGTTGTAAACTACAAAGTTTCATGGATATTTGAGAACTGCAATCATTATATCTGTGGTTTCTTGTCTATCGAGGTCACTAAAAACATTTAAATTTCAATTTTCATTTTTTTTTTTGAAATTGAGACCTAGTTTTTCCTTTACAAGATGATACAAATCAAAAGTTTTTAAATTAGAGTGTTTCATAACTTAGCAAGATCTACAATTCTTATTTTGGTTGTTTCCCCATCCGACATAGTGCTAGTGACATTGTTCACAAATCTTAGAAATCTCTCTACAAGGTTTGTCAACTCTATGAGACATGTGTAAATCTTGTGAACAATATTCTTTGGGATGAAGAAATAACCAATATAAAAGATGTGCGACTTAAAATTATTCTTCAACTTTTATGTTCATGACTTCTAACCTGGCTGAAATCATTAGATGCTCAAAAATATTACGTGAAGTTGAAATTTTTTGGAATTCAAAATTCAAATGTTATCCACCAAACTTGACAAAAGTAGTAGCGATAAGAACACGGTAGCTTGACACATCATTATTTTTACAAAATCGTAGAAAGAAAAAATCATCACATTTGGAGTTACGATGAGGGAGAAAAGACCGATTACAAGTTGTAACCATAGATTATAATAAAAAAGAAAAAAAGAAAAATTAGGGTTCTTGAGCCACGGAGGTCTCCGACATGGCGGCTGCCGGCGTCTTGCGGATGTCACCGAGGAGATGAGGCCTCTAGCGTGGGGAGGACCACCCTGCCGTGATCCCCGTGAGAACCTGGCGTTCCTATCTTTGCTTTCTCGGATGAGCGGGTTTAGGCGGTACCAAGTTTGGACGCCCGGCGGTGGGCGGCGCACGGGCGGGCGGGGGACACTCCCGGCCGGCGAGGACTGGCCGAGGTTAAATGGGCCGGGATGGAAAGCATCGAAACGCGGTGTAGGCGCACCACGAAGACTTTCGGCGATGCGAGGGACGGGGTCGAGAGGGGTTGCCGCCGTGGAGAGCGATTGAGCGCGGCGTGAACGTTGGACGCGGCGGCGTTCAAAGCGCCGTCAGCGGCCGCGGCGTAACAGGTCAAACCCGGCGAGCCTCGGGTGGCAAAAGGTAAGAAAGAAGGGAGAGTTGAGCGGGGGAGCTAGCTAGCTAGCAGCGCCGAGGTGCTTCCCTTGGCGGCCATGGTCGCATGGTTGCGAGGCGTCATCGCAAACATGAATGAATATAACCACGAATTACCACATAATCATCCATCACGCACCAAAAGTAAGATAGATCACATAATGCAATGCATGGGTGCATTGTCATCATCATCAACATATACATAGATTCATGCGAGTCCACTCGCTACTCATACCCACCACCACAGCGTGCTTGCACAAACAACCTCCTACACTCGTCGCGGATCCTACACTCCTCATTTGCGATGCGGGAGTGCTGGCGCCACGCTCCCCTCCACCCACGAGGTTCATGGCGCGCCGCGTTCACCGCCCATACGCGATGCGAGTCAGCGGCATGCGGTTTGGCGAAGGAGGAAGATCGCGGCCTCACCGCATGGGGGCACCACCCGAGTGCGTCGTGCAAGGCGCCCTTTGCACAGTCCCGCGGGCATTACGCGAGTTCACCGGTCCTCCGAGGAGCCATCGTCACCGCCGTGTCGCGCTCCACCTCAGCGCACACACCTCTGGGCATGGTCATCGTCGGTGGCGGCGGCGTTCCGCTGTAGAGCGCAAGGCATGCACATACTCGGCGAGTTCATGCCACGAGTTGGCGCTGGCGGCTTATTCCAACAAGTCGGCGGTGGCGAGGCGGTGCCGCTGACCTTCCACGAACACGGCGAGACATGCACGCTTTGAAGCACGCCTCGGGTTGCCCGACCTTGGCGAAGCTTCGGTGATGAACTCGCGCAATACTCGCGCCCAGTAGTACGGCGCCCCGGTTAAATGCCGCGGTAAAACCACCAGTCGGCGGGATGCTTTCAAATCCCACTATGGCGAGGGCCGCGCCTCTGGTGCCGAGGAAAGGTGGCCCTTAGATTCATGAGGCCCTCCAAAGAAAGCTCGGTTGTCATGGCGGCGGAGCGCGTTATGTGCTCAACACCTCTGCGGAAAGGTTCTCCCATGGCTCGGCGGCCGGCACGGTTTTCATAAGGATCTCGGCCGTGTGGGAAAAGGAAGATGACGATTCGCTTCGATCAAAATTAGTGGGCGAAAATCGCGGGGTTTTAGCGGTAGTACTAGTATGAGTGGAGTTACTACTATGAGGAGAAAGACTAGTCACAAGTCTTGGCCACACATTTAAAAGAAAAATTAGATTAAGCGAGTTAGTATATAATGCGGCGCGTCGTATTTTGAAATTAATGCTTTGGACTTTGTCTCGTGACCGCGTCTTTGGTCATATCCATAGCCTTGGCAATGAATCACGAATCCTTTATGTATCCTACACCGCGTCGATTGTAGAGTGTAGACATGAAGTGTCATCGATTGAGCGGGGGCGGTCGAGACTCCCTTTTCGGGGCCAGTGCATAAGCTGGATTTCTGCGTTTTCGCGAAATTTTTAGCGCCCGACCTTTTCCGAAATTGAAAAACCCGCCTCTCCCCTCCTGGCGATTCATTTCATTCTTCATCATCATCCCCTCGAGGCGATTCATTTCATTCCTTGTCCTCCTCCTCGCGAGGCGATTCTAGGGTTCGTAGCCTCATACGCCCGCCGTCACGCCACCCGCCGACTTCGTCCAGCGCCATTCAAGCCCGACTTCGTCCGCGCCATTCAAGCCGGCGCCGCTTCGCCCACGACCATCTTCTCAGGAGCCGGTGATGTCTCGGCGGCTTCTTCCTCCACCCGGCGATTTACGGTTCGATATGTAGCCCATCAATCTTATGCGTGCCTCTTTTCTGGCGAACTACATTTTTTTTGTGATACGTGCCTCTGGGGATTGGGTAGTCCTCATAGACTTCCTCTGCGCCTTTTCTCATAAGCTGCAACCGAACATGCCCTAAATGAGTTTGTTGCCAAACTCTTTCATTTGTTTATATTCCTCTATTAAGTGAACTTTTTTTTTTGGGTAATCACATTGCCTCTATAGATTGTGTAGTCCCTCATACACTTTGTCTATTACAAATTTGAAGCTGTATAATTATCCTCACATGGATATTTTTGAGTTGTAGGTACTAAACTTGACACATTTGCTACTATAACTATAATGGTTACTAAACTACGGTTTGTTTGTATCCCTCTTCTCTTTGAAGTACATTTTTTTTTGTTCTCCGCCTTTGGTTTGTGTAGTCCTCATAGAGCCGCCTATTGCAAAATTGAGGCGTATAATTCAATCGTCACATGGATAATTTGTTTGTTTGGTTTGTGAGTTACAATATTATTTTAGTTAGTTCAAGCGATTGGGGCGCCATTGGATGATCATGGTGGCATGCTTTGCAAGTCGAGAGAACTCCTTAGTGGGGGTTCTCTACATAGGTGTAGTAGATATACATGCTCAAAGAACAATGTTGCTGCATCGAGCACTATTACTATCTTGTCTTTAAAAAAATGTGCCTATTAAATGAAGCAATTACTAAACTATAGTTTGTTTGTATCCCTCTTCTCTGAAGTACATTTTTTTTTTTTTGTTCTCCGCCTTTGGTTTGTGTACTCCTCATAGACCGCCTATTGCAAAATTGAGTTCAAGTATAATTCAATGATCGTCACATGGATATTTTGAGTTGTACAGGTGTGAAATTGACACCTAACCGCTACTATAATGTTGCTATCTTGTCTTACTAAAAAATGTTCCTACTAAATGAACTACATTTTTTTACTAAACTTTGGTTTTGTTTTATATCCCTCTATTCGAACTACATGGATATTTTTTTGTGATGACAGTGCCTAATGGATTGTGTAGTCCTTAAAGACCGCCTATTCCCTCTATTGAACTACATTTTTTGTGATAAATATTAGGGACTTGCTAGTTTCAATGGTTGTATAAATTTTAGGGACTTCTGTTTCAAGGTGTGAAATTTTTGAATACATTCGGTGGCAAGCTACTTGAGTGAATTCCATCCAACGGGTGGCATCAACATAGTGCCTGAATTTTTACATGCTAGTGAGGAAAGGTGATAATTGTATCCTCGGATGGATATATAGAGTTGTAGAAATGAACTTGACACTGGACGCGCTACTATAATGTCGATTTACCATTGTGTTTTGTCATAGGAAAATCGCAACCAAAATATTTGCCTATTAAATGAAGCATTTACTAAACTACGGTTTGTTTATATCCCTCTATTCGAACTACATTTTTTTTGTGATCTGTGCCTCTAGATTGTGTAGTCCTCATAGGCCGCCTATTACGATTGAGCTGTATAAATATTAGGGACTTGCTAGTTTCAGTGGTTGAAATTTTTGAATCTGTTATTGGAAGCTACTTGAGTGAATTCCATCAACGGTGGCATCAACACAGTGACTGAATTTTTACACGCCCAGGTGAGGAAAGGTGATAATTGTATCCTCGGATGGATATATAGAGTTGTAAGCGAACTTGACACATTTTGCTACTATAATGTAGTTACTGTGTGTTTTGTCATAGGAAACTGCAACCAAATTAAATTTGCTTATTTTTCTTTATAGATGAACTAGAAGGATTCAGCGTGTTGCGGGTATGAAAGGTGGAATATAAGTTAATCACTAAGATTTTAAGGTTATGATATATAGGCGATAATCTAAAGTTATTTTTGGATAATGTATATTTAGAGATCAAGGGAGAAAACATATGAGCGAGACATTCTAATGATATATAAAGTCAATCAACAATTTAGTTTGTGAGCGATGTGACCAAATCCATCCTAATGGGAATATGTATAATCTAGAGCTTACAGCAGCGTTGCGGAGAATGAAGGAGAAATCTATGAGTTAAAAATATTACTATCACCCTCATATTCTTTTTTTCCTTTTTTTGGTCTCTTATTTTTTTATTTTTTACTTTGCTCTATATATACCAACTACTATTACTAGGACCCACTTATAATTTTTATCGAAATATATCCATATGAGATCTTGTTTTGAAGGATTTGTTAAAAGAAATTCAATGGTATAATCAGAATTTAATTTGTTTGTTTGGTTTGTGAGTTATAATATTATTTTAGTTAGTTCAAATAGTGGGGCCGCCATTGGATGATCATGGTGGCATGCTTGCAAGTCGAGAGAACTCCTTAGTGGGGGTTCTCTACATAGGTGTAGTAGATATACATGCTCAAGAACAATATTTCTGTCGAGCACTATTACTATCTTGTCTTATAAAAATATGCCTATTAAATGAATCACATTACTAAACTTCAGTTTGTTTGTATCCCTCTTCTCTGAATTACATTTTTTTGTTCTCCGCCTTTGGTTTGTGTACTCCTCATAGACCGCCTATTGCAAAATTGAGCTGTATAATTCAATCGTCACATGGATATTTTGAGTTGTACATCTTTGAAATTGACACCCTACTTTGCTACTATAATGTTGCTATCTTGTCTTAAAAAATGTTCCTACTAAATGAGCAATTTACTAAACTACAGGTTTGTTTATATCCCTCTATTCTCGAACTACATTTTTTTTTGTGATCACATTGCCTCGGATTGTGTAGTCCTCATAGACCGCCTATTACTGGGATTGAGTTTGTATAAATATTAGGGACTTGCTAGTTTCGTGTGGTGAAATTTTGAATCTCTAGGGGTGTGAAGCTACTTGAGTGAATTCCATCCAACGGTGGCATCAACTTTGTGGCCTGAATTTTTCATGCGCCGGTGAGGAAAGGTGATAATTGTATCCTCGGATGGATATATAGAGTTGTAGAAACTGAACTTGACACATTTGCTACTATAATGTTGTTTGTGTGTTTTGTCATAGGAAAGCGCAACCAAAATATTTGCCTATTAAAGGAACATTACTAAACTACTGATTTGTTTATATCCCCTCTATTCGAACTATATTTTTTTGATGATCGTACCTGTTGATTGTGTAGTCCTCATAGGCGCCTATTCTTTGGATTGAACTGTTTAAAAACTAGAAATTTTCAGCGTTCTTTACGGGTAGTAAAAGGGATTGTTAAAGGATTTAATTGTTGTCTTGTGTAATCTCAAAAAACAAAGAAGAATTGTAATCGCTAAGAAATCGATCACAATTAGCTATTGGCGAGAATTACTTTGTGCGAGGATAGAAGCGAGTTAGTAACGAAGAACTTAAATGTATGAAGCAGTACATACTCATTGGCATAAAGATTATTTAATCTTATGTTTAAACTCAAAAGCTGAACCAATATCGAATAGAAATATTTAGATATGTGAGGAAGGTGAATTGTATCCTCGGATGGATACATAGAGTTGTAGAAACCGAACTTGACACATTTGGGGGTTGGTGGGCTGGGGAGGAAAGGTGAATGTACATGCTCAAGAACAATGGCTGCTCTGTCGAGCACTACTACTAGCATGTCTTACAAAAAATGTGCCTATTAAATGAAGCGTACTACAGTTTGTTTATAGTCTATATTCTGAACTACATTTTATTTGTTCTACGCCTCGGTGGTTTTGTTTAGTCCTCATAAAAAGCCTACTACGATTTGTGTTGGAAAAAAAGCAAAGCCTATTACGTAATTGAGCTGTATTATTTTATCCTCGGATGGATATATCGAGTTGTAGATCTTGAACTTGATTTTTATTTGCTACTATAATGTTGTCATCCATGTGTTGTTGTCATAGGAAAGCGCAACAAATTCTGCTGTTTATTTTCTTTATAGATGAATATACGCGTGTTCAAGATAGAACAATGGCCTTTCTGTCCTTACCCCCCTCGGGGACTGCCGGTGAAGCTTTTGTCGTGTGTCTTTGATTGTTGGCGACTTTCGAAAATGGTAAGCTGCGGCTATGTGATATACAAACCTTGCTTATGGTTAGCTTTTTGAGTGCTAATTTGTTGACTTCTCGTGTAACTACAAATCATTTGATATAGGCGTCGATGATGACACATGTTCAACATCATCAGCGTGAAACAACTAATTCTCTAGAGGATGGTCGGAGAGATACATATGAAGAGGCGGGCGCATGAGGCAGAGATGAAGCTACTACTGGGAATTTTCGAGGGAGTTTGTATGCTGCAGAGGGGCGATCATCGGCGGCCGTCGGTCTGCGAAAGGGGAGGTCAGGGACCATCACAAAGTGGCGAGGAGAATAAGGTAGTTGTGACGGAGGTCACTTGGACGGGGTATCCCACTACTAAGGAGGGAAAGCTAAGAATGAGGAGACTTCTTTGGTCCGATTGCTAGACAAAGGGTCCCCTTGCTCCGCAGGTTCGATCTGTTCCTTAAGTCCTCGTGTCAAGGGAGAATTATTTGAGGAGTGTGTCGAATTCATTGGAGTTGGGTGTCCATCGAGCTCAAAGGACAAAGCAATTAAAAGGCTTGTGGCGGCTGGTAGGAAAAAGTTTTAGGACCCACAAAAGCGATCTAGTGCGCAATTTCATCAACAAGGGGAGGGATGCCACGATTGAAGCACACATACATCCCCAAGGAGGATTGGACAGCTTTTGTTCAAGCGACTTCGAAGCGAGGCGTGGCAAAAAGTCGAGATATCTGAGGGAGCTTAGGCGGAAGAACCAGTATAACCTTGCACGAGGGGCGGGGAGGTTATGAAGCAATGTGTGAAAGGTGAAGGAGGGACGAGGGGACTTAGTCGACAAAGGAATCGAGAATCCTTGGGGCCGAATATCCTAAGGACCGCTCTACGGCTTTTCTTGGCGTGGGGACGCGACCACACAGGGAATTGTCGGTGCGGGGGGCTCAAATTGTTTGGAGCGATGGGCGGCTCGGGTTTTAGGTGGCGTATTTTAGAGGCAGCCCATGCTTCTTCCGGGGTCAGCGGTGTAAGGGAAAGAGATGCGCTCACGGGGGTCTGGGCACCCCGGAAATGGAGCGGGGCGTGTGGTGGGGTGTCTAGTTAGGGTGGTTGGAGGAATTGGCGGTTTGCGGGGACATGTACGAGAAAAAGAGGAAGTCGCCCGTCCTTGGCGGTTGAAGAAGAGATTTTTCGCTAGATTGAATGATCTCAAGGTCGGTTGGTGGTGTTGCGATTGCAACAAGCACAACAAGCACAAGCACAAGCACAAGCACAAGGTTCCCCTTTGGCAACACCGCTAAGCGGCTGCGGTGGTCAAGAGCGGTGCGCCTCGACCAATCGGATGGCCAAGCGGATCTTTTTGAGGTTTCCATTCGAGCGATGTACCCTTGTAGCGAAGATTGGAGGTTATCTTGTTGAGGTAGCTAGGGGAAAGGTACACCGAATCACCCGAGCTACTTGAGGGTCAACCAATACTGGCGGGGACATCTTGTTGTAACGATTGAACATGTAATTCTGGTTTTGATGCTACACACTTTGGATCCGTCGGCGGGCGAAATTAAGACTCTTGGCGGGCTATTTTTAAGAGGATCCGATTGGGCGAGACCTTATGGCTGTAACACCCCAGCGGCCGTCTTGTTACGCACCAAATTGTTCTGCGACAAAACCTCCTCGCCTTACGTCTCCGAGGGGTATTAGCGGTCTAAAGGACCATATGGTACACACCGGGTTATTAAATGGGGATGGCAGCAATGACCCGAGTCCCTCTCGGACTTCGAGTGCAATGGGTGGGAATGAGATGACTAGCTTGCATGCCAATGGTGATCGGAGGGAGTGCCTCTCGAGGGTGCAATGGATCGAATGCGGCGACTTCGCACTCATGCCAATGATGTTGATTGCCTTGCGAGAGTGCATCGGCTAACAATCGCGAAGCCGGCTCTCAAGGCATGAATGATGAGAGTGCCTCGTAGGCTGCAAGACAAGGGCGAGAACGCGGGAGTGGCTCGCATGACAAGAATGTCGAGTGCCTCTCGAGTGCGGCGGTACGTGAAGCGGAAGCAAACGCCGGTTGTTCCAAACAAGCATGCCTCGGGCAAGAGGCATAGAGCATCAACGGTGGCGGCATACGTTCCCGAGAAGGGGTCGTCCCTTATGACCCGAAGCAATTTGAGTGCCCTTGATGCATGCACTGGCCAACCCTAAGTACAAGCATGGATCTCCAATGCTCACGCGAGGAAACGACTTAATGCGGTAGGGCCTTGTTGTCTTTGCTCTTCATGGGTGGTGCATGCAAGCGCCCGGTCCAAACATGGTGGCGTTCTTGCATCGCCCGGGGAAGCGGCCTTTTTGGCGTGACACCGAGGCGAAGAGGCTAAGATCAATGTGGGTTTCGGCGACTGTTTGACCTCATGACCTTTGGATGGATTGGATGTGGCCATCCTTATTTGCATGACACTTGTGAGTACAATTTCTTCTATTGTGGACTCATTCGGGATGCCTCTTTCATCTATTGCTTACTAAATTTGCTTTGCATGTTTCTCTATTCTAGATGCTGCTTTCAGAGAAGCGAGGGCCTTGTCTTTGTCGGTTGGCTTTCTTGATCCCGAGGCATTGACCTACGAAGCGGCGAAGGATGATGGGCCTCTCCGCAAGGGCCGTACATATCTAGAATTTGGCCCTACGGAAGCATCATGACAAGGACTTTGTCATGTTTTGCGCATAATCGAGCCAACTTTGGATTCTTTGTTGTCATAGCTATCAAGTGGAGGAAAGTCTATTTCGTTGACTCGCTCCCAACGCAAAAAGAGTAAAACACTCCCGTTGAAAACTTTACTACAAGAGTGAGTGTTTCCTAACCTACATCGACCCATGCATTTTTTTCTTAATTATGTTACTAAAAATAGAAAAGAATGTGACCTTTTACATTTTACTCATGTGTAGCCGTGTTGAGCATGTTTTCAATCGAAGGGGACAAGGACTTAAAAGTTTACGGTTCACGCCAAGTATACAAAAAGTAATTGTTGTGCTTCTCACGAAGTTGTGCACTTGCCACTTGGGTTTCCATTCATTGCGAATAACCTTTTGTGTTTCATATGTTTTGCGGTGCTTTCGGCGCAACTTTGATAACAAGACATGTGGGTTCTACGGCGCACCACTTGATGGTTGCGATGAATCAAGCTCATTTGGATTCTCACGAGGTAACTTCGAAGTGCAGCTCCATCTTGTGCCTATCTTTGTTTGGCGATAGAGACCATGTGTACAACAAACACTTATGGCTACCTTTTCTTTGTATTAGGATTTTGACTTGCGAGGTGTGCCGTGCAATTTGGGTGATATTAGAGAAGATCGCCAAGTTTCTTATGGAACATGTCATCCACCCTGGGCGGCGAATATTTTGATTCGTAAACCGTGAGTTGCTTTACGTTCCCTTCTTTGCATCACGGCCGAGGGTGGATACATGCACGTGAACTGTGTTATTTGTGTTGTGAACAATCTATGGTGTGCCCTGAACAAGCGGGGTGCGTGTGAACGATACGTGGTGTGCCCTGAACAAGCGGGTGCGTGTGAAGAACAATCGATACACTTGAATTTTTAATCTTTGGCGGCGTCGGCCATTTGTTTGTGCTTGGACCTATGTATATGTATTATATACGTATTAATTATATCAATCTTTGTGGTGTCGTGGGCGATTCTAAGGCATGCGGTGTGCGTAGCGTCATCATTGACATGAGCCAGCGTCAACTATCTAAGAGGCGTCTCAAGCCTCAGGATAATTCTGAGACTGTCTCGACCCGATCTTGGCGTCGGTTGTTTTAGCGAATTTTTTGTGTCGCGCTCGAAAATTAAGCGTCACGAAGCGTCAACCTCGTTGCGGACACTTGCGGCCAAGTCTTGGCGTCTTTAATTTTCAAGAGTTATAGTCGATGGGTCGTTTGTGGCGTCGTAGTCTCCGCGCGAGTGCGGTCGATTCTAGGTGCTTCTGGCGTCTGTAAACATAAGAAGACGGTCGGGTACAAGAAGCGGTGTCGTAAGCGAATCAGCGTGCCGCTGAGGCGGATAAGCGAGCGGCGTGTGCGTAAGTAGTACAAACCCGCGGCGGCGTGTGTGGCGGCGTCTCGTATGGGTGGCGAAGCGATGAGCGGTTGCATTTTTGAATGTGTCGTATTAAGAAAAGCGTCCACGAGACACTTTTACGCCCGGCGTGTCGTAAGATTCTAACGATTCTGGTAGCGGTCTTGCGGCCGCCCGTCGACATGTGGCCCGTTTCTGGGCGTCCTTTGACGCGAGTACGTACATGCGAAGTCATCACGGTCACACATTGGGCCCGTCGTCGGTAACTTTGGAAGGATACGGTCGCTTTATTCATCTTTGCGTGTGCGTAGCGTTACCCGAAAGCCACGGTCGCTCCAAAGGAAAACATGCGTAGGTGCGTTCACTACGGTCGAGCAAAACGCGGTCCGGACCCTCGGAAAAACCGTCACGTGATAAAGTGTGTTCTGAGACCCTCGGTAAGGTCTTCGTGCGTAAAGTCGGACATTTAGAGACCCTAATGGGCGGTCGCGTAGCGTATTGTAGATGCCCTCAACGCAGCATTTGTAGAGGCCTTTTTTACATAGTGCTTGCTCACGCAAGTTTTGTCCTCTAAATGGCGAGATCAAACAACACGGCGGCCGAGGAATTCTCGAAGACATGCCGATCAAAATCAAAGATGAATACATCCCCGGGAACCGTGGTCCTAGATATGGGCCGAAGGAGGATGTGTCTCTCCTTCTAGGGAGACCATTTCTCTACTGCTTGCCAAGGGCGATATCGGCTTGGGGAAGGGTTTCATCATCTTCCATGTCAGAGATAAAGGCGGTAAAGTGCCCATTCATCGGGTACAAGAAACAGCACACCCGGGCATCAACATCAAGACCCGTGTGTGTGGTGTGTTGGGTTCGACGACTCGAAACCCCGGGCGAGATACTCTCGCCGGTGATCGGGGGAGAAGTCAAGCAGTGACTATAAATAACCTGCCCTCTAAAAAAATGGGGTATATTTAAAAAAAATAATATATATTTGCTTTATAAAATATTTTATCAAAAACAAAACAAAAATATTTATTACATAAAATCTATAAGTAAATATTTTTGAAAACCAAAATAAAGATCTTTACAAATAAAATAAATTTTTCTATGAAAAAGCAAGAAAAATATTTTCTAGATGAAATAAGTTTTCAAAATAATTACGTAGTATATAAAAAAAATTTGAAAACTTTTTGGGGAAAATCAAAAAGGGGAGAAAACGGCCCGAACCAACGTGAGCAAACAACGATCACAAACTTCTCATGACCGTTGTGCACGCCCGGCCAAAATCAACGGCATTTGCCTCGGGCGGTGCGGCCGCACCCCAAGGTCTTGTAGCGCACCCATGCGGCGCCCAGCCTTGAGGTCCCGCCTTTGCCAGCGGCTCCTATCCGATTGCATGGCGCGGTCGGTTGCTTTCGGCTATATATAGCTTGGGCACCGGTGTGAGAGCACCCACCTTCCATTCTCACTCTTTCTCACTCTCACACTCTCTCCCACTTTGCACTACACTCAAATTTCTCCACCAAAAATATTTTGCCGAGCAAGATCACGGGTGTGAAAGTTCATACTTTCATCTAACCCTTGCACACTCGAGGTTCTTGCTCAATCATTTTTGCAGTAGCCATGAAGAAAGCGGGAAAGATTTTTCGACGGGTTGAGGGCGATCATCAAGACATAGCTCGCGGCACACAAGCACAAGCTCCTTCAACCTCGGCGAGCAAGAAAGCTCTCCCATGCAAGAAGATCTTTGCACCGGTCGGGGAGGAAGAAGCTCAAGCTCCCCGGCTCTCGATGAAGCCGATGCTCCATACCTCGACATCGGGGGGAACTCGGGAGATGCAAGACTATCTCCTACTCAAGGATCGTGTGTTTCAACACACGCGGGGATCGACCCGACCTTCTCAAGCAAACGGTATGGGCGATGAACTCCGTATTATTTGGAAGGCGGTAGGGTGGCGGGGATTATCCCCCCTCTCGAGGAGGAAGGTTCGCCGCCCTAACAATCCGATTTCTATGCACTTTAGTAGAGGACAAGCTAGGAATTTCCTTCCGCCTTTTTAGGTCGTTCTTATCATATCACTTGGGTGGAACTAGCGAGTCACTTGGGCTTTAGTTATAGATGTGCACTAGATGTGGATCTTTGCTTTTGCTCGGCCGTTCGACCCTAGTTTTGGGAAGAGATTGCGGTGCACATGAAACCGATGTCTTCAAGCCTCGCCACTCACAAATCCAACACCCATCACTTAGATTCATTCATCATTTGGATATCTTTGCCTTTTGTTTCCGAGGCACGGGGGTTAGATGGGTGAATGGCTGAGCTTAAACTCCTCTATGCCGTTGTCAACAAAGTGAAAGTAGCCCCGTGTGGTAGAGATGTGCGGGAATCTTCACCATATTATTACCAAAGTGGCGTTCAGTCACTGCACATCGATTATCACGCGCATCGCTACGCGATTGGGGCATTGGACAACGAGCATGTTGAGTACATTTCCACACCATGGAATCTTCGGATTTGCCGCACGCGGCTAGTAGTTGGGCACCTAGCAAAAACACTACCGACGAGGGAGAGCTTTGCGCATACTTTTCACGGCTATACGACCGTGATTCGGTTACCTAACCCGGATCTACGATTTGTATAAAAGCCGATTTTGACTTTAAGCTTCGAGGCTGGCGATGGTGTATGCGGGAAAGAGGCCCCGGCAGATTCCACTCGCGGTGCCGGGGAGACCGAGGTAGCTCTCATGCAGCATACTTCACGCCACCGCCACAAAGACGCCGCAGCGCGCCGCAGCCGGAGGGTTCTATCCATTGGGGACCCCGGGGTTCACACCGGGTATGATCCAAGGTGGGAACCTCCGCCCATGACGCTGGACCATCGAATGGCCTGAAGGAGATTCGAAGCATGGAGGGCCAACATGGATCTTTCTAGCGTTAGAGTATGCCCCCGAAGTCAGACCAAGACCATCGGTATATGGATCGGAGGCTATCAACGCATACCGAGAACCTCGGCGTTCGCACGAGGTAACATTGAGCATACACTTAACACCCATGTGCGAGAACACCCATCGGTGGCGACAAAGCGGGAATACCGGAACAAGCAATGGTGGGATCATTTCGAGGCAAACATGGCTACCGCAACGCACATGAGGAAGCATTACGGAGGCACCGGGGCTTCGATCCAAATCGATAGGCCTCCGGATAGCTTGGGGAGAACCCTCACGGTACCATTGCATTGCATATTTATTTTCAACAAATTTTATTTTATTTTTTAGCATGTTTAAATTCCAAAGCAATCTTGCATTCAAAAAAAAAAATCCAAAAAATAGAATAAGTAGCTCTTCTTGTGCTTTCATGTTTATACATATGAGCTATAAGAGTGTTTAGTTTTAATCCCTTGTTGAAATGATGAATAGTTGCTCTATCTTATGCTTTGCACTGTGCCTAGTTTATAATTCGAATTTCTCTAGAGTTTGGGTTTAGTGGCTAAATCTAAAATATCATCCTGAAAAAAACGATTCATGTGGGTTGCATAAGCTCTATCCAGTCTAGGTTGTTGCCAAGTATGATATGGTACAAATAAGATTTGCTATGATTTCGTCCAAAAGTGAGGCTTGACATCCGGGAATCTAATTTGAAAGAAAAAGAGAAATGCTATGGGCTATGCTAAAAAAAAAGAGAAAGAGATGAAAAACGGACATGTGTCCAAGGGCGAGAAGAGCCCACATCTCCAAAAAAAAAAGAGAGAAAAGGAAAAGAGAGGAAATAAAAGACAAAAGTCTAGGGCGGCGAGCCCACCTCTCCAAAAAAATATTTTTTATAGCAATAAAGCCCATACTTTCTCGAAAACCAAACACAATCTTAATCTAAATAAACCCAGGATGATAAAGTTGATCAAAAGGATGAATGAAAGCATTTTGTTATAACCGTTCTATCGGCAACCGCTCAAGGCTCGAGAGAAGAGCTAAAAAGCCCCGCTTCGATGAAAGGTAATAAAGGGTGAGAAAAGATGTGCCATTTTATTCAAACTATAGTAGAAAATCTTATTATAACCCCGGCACTTGTGAAACATAATCGGCATTGTAGCAACTCCTGATCAACAACCAAGTAGTTATCTTTTGCTCGAGGACGCGCAAAGGGTAAGCTTGGGGGAGTTTGTTGACGGTCATTATCGACATATTTTTCCCGTCAACTTACGACCATAAAGGGAGTGAAACTATACATTTCTATACTCATATACATTTATTACTAACATATTTCCACTTGTAGTGTTCGAAATGTATTTTGTAGTATTTATAATAAATACGGTGGAAATATCGTCCAAAGTACGCCATCTGGAAAGCGCATTCTCAAGCATATCAAGCCTAGGGTGGAAATGGACCAAAACAACGCAAATGGACCGAGTCAAGCCCCTTTGCACAACTTTTCGGGCCTAACCAAGGCGACACGCCGAGGATCGGACGGACCGAGCCCAAAGGGGTGCGGGCGCACCCCAAGGTGCGGGTGCGGCCGCACCACGATGGAGCGGTTCAAGCCCGACCCGGCTTGAGGCGGCACATTAAGTGACCTGGAGGGCGGTGCGGTGGTGGAGCGTCTGGTTCACTATACCTGGATGTGTCAAAGAGGCGGTTTAGGGGTAGTTAGGTCATTTAGCTCACTCTCTCTTGTGTATAAATACCTCCTCCCTCTCCCTCATTCCACACACCACACTTGGAGTCACCACACCAGCACACTCACACTCTCTACCTCACTCTCCACCTCCACTTCTTCTTCTTCTTCTTACTTGGCTAGAATTGGAGTAGAAGAGCTACAAGAGGAGGACTTGTAATCTTGGAGCAAAGTAAGCTTTGGTAATATATATCTTCCATGGATCTTTCTCCATTGTGCAAGTTCTATTTCTATGATCATGGTTTAACATATGAATTAGAGTATAGTCTTGTTCATGTTATAGTGTTGGTATATGAACTAGCATATAGTTTGTATATCATAATCTTTACGTGTTCATATTTGTTCTTCATCGATCATTGTATGCTTAACATGATTATAGATGGGATAACGGTTCGTCGTTCTTTTCGGGTTTGCTCTTGTCTTAGTCCGTCCATCCGTAGGGTGGGGATCTGGGGGACAAGAGTAGTGCTCTAGTATGTAACACCCTAGTGTTAAGCATGTCATTAGCACATGCATTTCATACCATAAGCATCATTAGCATGCATGCATCTATCATTTATATCATGTTTTGCTTATAATTGCATGTGATGCTTTGTCTCATCATTTTATGTATGAAATGCTTGCATAATTAGTTGTTTATTATTTATTTAGTCTTAGTTATATTTATAGAATGTTTTGGGGCTAGGTTGATGTTGGTCATGATCCCTAATTATATTTTATAATGACAGTTTGACTTGGGTTGACTGGTTTGACCATGATAGTGCTTAGTCTTGTTTTGCTTAAAAGTCCTAGCTAGGGTTTTTGCATGTGTGTGCACCCTTCATGACTTGTGTAGCTAATTTAGTGTAGAACAAAAGTCGTCATATACTTGTTTCATGAAAGTGGGTGGATCGTGCTCGAAAAGTCGAAACCAGTTTGAATCTCATTTGAATTAGGGTTTCTTTGATTTACGGGGTAGTTCATCTTCGACCGTCCGTAGTTTCAAATCTGGACCAAACTAGAGAAAAGTTTATACAGGTGTTTTGCTCAGAATTTCGTGAGGAACATTTTCTTCAATTAGAGTTTTTTTCCTGAATCGGCACGGTTTTCGAGTTATTTAGCAAAAAACAAATAAGTAGAGGAGGAAATAGGGCTGTTGGCCTCACCCTTGCCCGACGGGGCCCCACCGTCCACGCCCCACCACCGCGACTGCAGCGTCGCGCGGCGTGTCCGCATTTCCACGGCACCCTGCCGGCGGCCGTGCCGTCTTAGAGAAGGGAAACTCCATCCCCTTGCGTCGCACCCCACCCCCGCCTCCCTTTCCCTTGCCTTGCACGCCGGCGTGGCGGCCGGCGGCAACCATGGCCGCCGTGCCATTGCGGCGCCCGCGCTGCCATGCACGCCGCCACCGCGCTCCACCTCCCATAGCTCGCCAGAGCCTCGCCCAAGGCGTCCGTACCTCGGCGACCAAAGCCGCAAAGCCAAACGCGCCAAGAACGCAAATCGCGCGGATTTGTCCTCGCCGGATCCAGGCCGCCATCCACGTCGTCGCCGTCCCGCCCGCCAACCGCCGCACCATAGCCCGCTCGGCTTGGTCGGCACCGCCACCTCGCTCCCTACCTCGTGGCCACCCGGGAGCCGGAGCCATGGCCTATATCCGCCGGAACGGTAGGTTTCCGTCGAGCCGCCGTCCGGCCGGGCGCGGCTGCGCACCACCCGCCATGGCGGCGACCCTAGGCCGCCCGCTCGCTCTGCGCGTGCGCCCGGCCCGCTTGGCTCTTCGGTGCTCGTGCACCTGTCCGTCGAGCCAATCCGGCGCCCGTTTGCCGGAACAGCGCCCGCGCGCGTCGTCGGCATGCCGCCGCTCTCCGCCGCGTCGTCGTCGTCAACCGTCACCCGGGCCGCCAAAGCTCGCGCTAGCGGGTGTTCCGGCATCGCCTAGGTGTCACGGAGCCCGCCCGCACCTCGCTTGACCGCGCCCTCGCCGGAAACAAGCAAGCGCACCATCGATCCGCTGCCACCCGACCGCCGTTCGCCGCCGTCGCGTCATCCTCGTCGTTAGAGTCCACGATAGCTTGGGGTAAGCACTGACGGTAGATCTCGTCGAGACGAAGCCATGCATGTGCTTGGATTGGCGGAGACCCACCGACGGGCGAGATCCGCCTTCGCCACAAGGCGCCGCCGCCCGGTGCTCGCTCGGGTCACAAACCCGTGGGCCCCGGTATCGTGGGAATATCCTTTATATATTTCTTATTTTCGAAATTCCTTGCATGTCTTATAAAATTCATATCTTGGTCGTTTTAGTTCCAAATTGAGTGAGACAAATTTTGTTGTGCTTGTTATGGATAGATCTACAAGTATAAAAATATGAGTTTGCATTTTTACGGTAGTTTTTATATTTATTTATATTTCTGCTAGTAAATGCCATGAAAATAGATAAATGTGTATCTTTCTTTTGGTGCATGATAAAATAGAGAGCCCTGTATGAAATGTTCATGTTTTGGGATGTATAGTGCAGGAAAAATATCATACATGCTATGTTACGTGGTAGAAATGTGATTTTTGATTTATGTGCTATTTACCATGCTTTCTTAGGAAATTCATAGAAAAATAAATACTAGGGTTTTGGATGTGAGACTTGGCATGATTGGTTTTGATAGGTTTTTGTAGCTTGTCATACTCGGAAATCTGTTGTCCGACACTTTTCATAGTACAAAGTATTTTCATGCCTAGATTTATTGTCTCCTAGTGATTTTTGTGTAGGACAGTACATGCATGATATTGCCATGAAATTTTTATGGTAGCGTTTGTTATATGCCGGTAGCATGCTCGGTAATTTTTGTAGATTTTTTTGGAGTAGTTATGTATTTACCATATTTATCTTGCAGAGAAAATAGCTTAGAAATGCATGTTTATGTGAAGGTAATGTGTATTAGTATTTTTATTGTTTGTTCCTAGCATGAATAGGACCTGTTGGTATGGTTGGTTTGCTAGTCTTGAGTTTTTGGTAAACTAGTATAATTCTAGCTTTATATAATTATAGTGTGCATGTGTAGTGTTATTTAGGGAATGTCATTTCATGTGCATTAGTTTATCATTTGGCTTGTTCAGTAGGTTTATTTGGTAGATAATGACTTGGTTCACCTGCTGGTAAAGTTTGGTAAGGATTGCATGAGTAGTTTGCAAGTTATAGAGGTTGTATGTGATGATTGAGTTAGAAACAGAGTCTCTGTTTTTGCTATTTTTGAGGCTATTAATGTCAGATTCAGGTCAGGGTGATGTGGAATGTTTTGTAGATAATTTCGTTAGCTTTCCAACGACTATTTGTTTTTTGCATTTGGAGTTATACAACTCCCTGTGTATGACTATTTTAGTAACGGCATGTCTAGCTGCCATTTTCAGCATATAGTGAAATAGGGTGTTTGCTTGATGTAGGTTATTAGGGTTTCTTGTGTAGTTATATTTATGTTTTTACAGAAGAGATATGCACTTACTAATATCATACATCATAGTGCATCCATCCATTCCTCATCAACCATGCATATCTTGTAGTGATATTGGATCGAAGGAAAAGAGAGCACGGGGAAATCAAGGAGCGGCGAGGAAGGAGAAGTACACATCTAGAAGTGCAGCAAGAGGAGGTTCCAAAAGAAGCGGGACACGTCGTCAAGTTCTGAAGTGCCCAAGGCACCTTCTAACCCTCTTACGAAGGCAAGCCCCGGAGCATTCTGCCCTTCCCTATGCTTCCAATTAATTTGACTTGAGTCTTTTATATGTTTCTTGCATTACGTATAGGAAATGTTTGAAACCGTTGATGCATTATAAACCTTGTTGAAATTGTTATCCTATCATATTAGCGAGTCTAGGTTAATGCTCGGTACCATGATTGCGAGGAGACGGTGATTTCGGTCACTTGTGAGGATCTTGTTGTGTACAATCACATGGGTGATTGTCAATTTGTTGTTGAGAACCTGAACAAATAAAACATGTGAGATTGGGTGGACTTTGTGGTCCTTTCCACCTGATCACTTAGGCACTTACTCCTTGTCGGAATGTGCTCGGAAGTTGAGCGCACACGGCATATAGTAGGCTCCATTTGGGTCGTGATGCCACGAAGCTCACAAGAATGTTAGGGGGCGGCCATGTTCGCTTTATCGCTCCTCCTTCGGCGTTGGTTGCGAGAGGGTTATTATTGGGTACAAGAAGATGCGCCGCGATGATGTCGGTCTCGTTGCACGCTCACTTGGTACCCGAGGAGGAGGGGGTAGCCGGCAAGACCCGAGACTTTTACGTCCCGTAACATCTTGAGGAGTGATCGGGTCTACCGTAGCCTTGAGGTAGACTTGGTGTGTGTCGGGGTATTCGCCCGGTGGTTTTGCAATCGATTCGAATCGCCATCTCTCCCGGGCGGTGAGAACCCGAGTATGTCCACGGCAGCGATAGACTTAATCAACACCACCTATGTGTATACTATCATGTTGCGACTACTTTATCTGATCCAATTACTTATATTGTTATTTATTTTCTTGAGCATATGTTTAACCTTGACTATACGGGATCTATGGTTATGTATATAATAAATAACCTTTTAACTTGGAAGAATTCAAGTAGTATGTGTAGGCTCACTAAACAACCTTATTTTATGAAATTAAATGTGAGTCGGCCCGACTCGAGATAAAGCCAAGCATAATCCTTTGGAGTCTTTTCCTTAGTTTTCGGTTTTGAGACGGGTAAGTCTTGCGGAGTACAATTGAGTACTCACGGGTTAATTCCGATGTTGCGGGTGACTCCGTCTAGCATGAGTTGATCCGGTTGTGATGTCTTTGTGCTTGAAGAAATATGCCTAGGGCATGGCAATCTCTATAATTCCTGTCTCATGCTATTGCGGGGGTTGACATTATGTTGGCACTATCTTATTTTATTTCCATTTGTACAACTATCTTGTTTTTTGAAAGCTATTGCTTCCGCACCCTAAACTACTTTGTAAATAAATGTATTCATCGCACTCGATTATAATATATTGAATTTGGTTTAAGATACCCGCGGTTTGAACTACCGAGCTCAACGATCCTTGTTGTATTGTTGATGAGTTTGAAATCACTACGAGATTTCGGAATAACGGGTTTATATGGACTCAAGTGTAGGCTGCGATTGCTTTGGTAATTACGAATTATACTTGATTTCTTATAAATTGGTCGGCTCTCACATCACGGTGGCATCGAGCTTAGTTCAATACTTAAAATCCGATCCGGTGTTTAAATTAAAATGAACCACTAATCTTTTGTGAAAATTATGCGAAATAAAATATTTTCGGTGGTGTGAGTAAAAGATTTGCAAAACTAATAGTGCCATGGTCATACCCTTATGCCGGATTTAGGACGGTCGGTGGCCCTACTAACTTGGGATGGGTTTATGCATCATATTTTGTTGTTTGTGTGCGGTTGCCGTGCGGCCAAGTGGTGCGAGGGGCTACTCGGTTGAGTAGTCATGAATGGATCGAAATGCCTCTACGCCCAAGGTAAAGATGTGAGCTGTGAGAGCATGATTGGACAACCGCCGATCTAAGGGGTAAAAATAAAATGTTTTGAGAACTCCGTGGTCGGGTAGTGCCCCTGTAGACTTGTGTATGGGTACACACGGGTGTCTTTGGGTGTAAAATGTGTTTTTCCATAAGGTATGCGATCCGTCGGGTGGACTCGACGAAGCGGTATATGCAATTTAAATTCATGCATTGCATAAATATATTGTTGGGCTGAAATGAAAGCTGCGAGTGCGCTAACCACGCATGAGGCCGTATAGATCGACTAGCTACGATTTGATTTCTTTTGAGAGAACGTTGGTTGTGCCATGGCTTATAACGAGTAGTAACTAATCTCTCCTAATGTTGTGAGGGCGTAAGTTACGCTCATGCATCAGGTTTATAATGGTTATCGCATTCATGCATTCACATAAATAAAATGGAAATGCATTCCTTTTTCTTTCCCTTTCTTCTCTGGTCGTCCCCTGTTAAGGTACTCGTCCCTTTTCGATAAAAGTGATCAACTTCAGTCTCACACTCACTAAAATCACCAAACCCTTGTTACCAATGACCCTTATAGCAACGACTTGTAGTAGCTAATTCATTGAAGAGCCTCGGAAGATACAACGACGCCCCGGTATTTCGAGATGACCTAAAGTGTTGCTAATTGCATCGGTCGAGATAGTACAACTTGGATGGAAGGCATGGTAGCTTACGTGAGACCACGAGTACCATGTTTGCCACATTTTGGATCATCAATGGCAAGGAGTATCGGTACCAGAATGCTATGGTAGTAGATAACAAGCGAGAAAGTGAGAGCAAAGGAATACCGGGAGGACAAGCGAAGGTCACCAAAGATGCATCACAAAGTAACCAGCCGACAACCGTGCGGCCTTAGAGAATGCGAGAGCGGCGCGAGTAGCATCTCGAGGGTTGCAAGTTTGCGCCGAGGATGTCGGAATAATTGAGACACCAAGAATGGTGGGAAAAAGAAGAATCCAGCTCAAGCAAATGTTGTTGGACCTACAACGCCAATGGTTAGCTCGACCCTAGAAAGACTAACCTAGAGTACCCCGCGATAGTGATAAAGAACGTGTTGGACCTAGAGCCAAGGTTAGTTAGTACAACCCGTAGGAAGACCAACCTAAAGTGCTTAGGGTACGGCGAAGAGCAAGATCAATATCTTTCCTTTCGACACATGACTTCGGAAATAAGATGTCGAGAATGATTAGTTGAGACAATGAGAATTTGGAGGTGTGCAAAGGACTTATGAGAATACAACATAGCTACAAGGAAAGGAGTATTATTGGTTGTCCAATGCACACTATCTTCGCGCCCAGTGAAGAGGATGATGATCCAGAATGCTGATAATGGAGGTGACATGTGGAACGTTTCATTGGACGTCCTTATATATGTTTCGTCTCCATAGATGTACGTTAGATGTTAAGTTTCTCGCGTGAGCCTTGTTGAGGAATGTATCCTAGCCTTATCATTAGCCTAATCTTTCTATTGAGACTTTATTTGACTATGGATCCTTTGGAAATGAAGTAATGGAGTAATCACCGGACTTCATTAAATGAACCACAAACCTCGATGGATTTAATGAAGGATACAAGCTCCACGAAAGTTTTGTGCGTTATGCATACACTATGCACCTTTTTGTGTACTAGTGCTATGGTGATATGATGATTAAATTATGGTTACCTTTATTTGTTGACTTCTCAATAAATTCAGTGTAGCTCTAATTTAATATCCATATTCACTATTGGAATCCTCGACTCGTAATCCCCGCTATGGACATGTGGAGATGCCTCAGATCCTGTATTCGGTTAGAGAAGAAAACCAGCAATTACCACCACCCTCTCTGATTACCAGGAGCTGTTCTTTAACTAGCTCTTGGGAGAGTCACGCAACATTTTGCATGACACCATGTAGGGTTGTTGTGGGCACCATGAGAGCGAAGTAATCAGTGCAACACCCCAGAAGATTTCACAGATACTCCAACACCTTTTGTCTCAGAGGAACTGACAAGTAGCTTGATCTCGGAAAGCAAGTTTGGCCTACTTTGTTGATGAAATATGGAAGACCGAGCCTACCACCCGCCTGTTGGATGGACTAGAAGGAATATGGTGTTCTCACCATTGTGCCATTTACCCAGTTAATACATCTATTACCTGGACCAGGCCCCACAAACTTTTGTGAGGCTTATATGTGCATTAGCGAGGTCACCATGAAAGCAAATGAAATTAAGAGACCAACACTGAGTGCAAGAACAATAACTTGGTACCTACAAGCCTTCGACAAATCATCTAGCTATACCCTAGAGTATAAGAACTCTGAAGCCAAGGAGTTGGTTAGTTTCAGAGAGGACTCCCTATCAAGATGCGAGAATACCATTGGGGTGAATACTGGGGGAGAACCTTGCCTATCCGCATAGGGTAGACAACGATAACAACAAATTGTTTTGCCAACCGGATCAAGAAGAAGCCCCTTTTAGGATGACTTAGCTTAGAAAGACACTCCCCTTTGCTCATTGATCGACCATCTTCGGTTAGTTGCGAGATCTCAGTATGTACTACCGAAGGAGCCACAATCTGGAAACCTTTGATACAGGAAATCCTGTGCCACTTCAGTGTAGAAGAACAAGACGACTTGGGATGTTAGGTACAGGACCCCTTATGGTAACTTGATTACAATGATCGTGAGAAGCTTGGACAATTTTCGTGGTTTGTTCCTCACCGAGGAAGAACTAGCCAACAAGCCGGACTTTGGATAACCCCAGTACAACCGTGACGAAGAGATCCAAGAAGAAGGGCCGTAACCATCAATACGTGCCTAATCAATAAGTTTTAATTCTCTTGTCTTGTTTGACCTCGAATTTTTACATTCGTTTATGAGTCGAGCATATACACAAGAGCATCAGAGATAAATAATTAAGTTGGATGAATATAATGGGGAGCAATTATGGACACTTTGAGATGACCAACCATTTTGAGAGACTCCCGGGATGGAAAAGAACCCAGAAAACCATGCACCAATGGCCTATGATATTGTCACTACTTTGCAAGTTCTTGGTACATCGGATATATATTGTGGTATGATGAGTCCCGGATGTTTTCCTTGGAAGTTGTTAGGATTACCTTAGATCAAGGCGTGAAGTTTGCATCGGGATTAGTACCGGGAATAACACCTACTTTTGGAAGGCTAGGTAAGATGCCATCAAATGAGTTACCCAAACTGAAGCTATAAATGCAAGATTTGTTGGATCGAAGTTTGCTCGGATCAAGCTCTTCATCATAGGGATGTCCTAAAGCATTTGTAAGGAAAGAGGATCAATCCCTAGAATGTGTGTGGATTACCGAGCACTCAATGCGGTAGCTTGATTAAGAACAAATATTCTTTTTCGGCATTGACATTCTCTTAGTCAACTGTCGGATGCTACATAGATCGATCTTTATTTAGGTTACTAGTAATCCAAGGTGTGACCACAAGACATTTTGAAGACTCTTCTTTATAAGATATGAGCTGCATGGGTATTTTGTCATGTCCTTTGACGACAATTACTCGTTTATTTTATGTACCCAAATGAAATTGGTATTCACGCCCAAGTCATAGCTTTGTGGTAGTGTTTACCGCTAACATTGTGGTATATTTGGAATTAATGAAGACCGTGAAGAACATCGAGAATGGCGTTGATCGACTTGAGAGGACACCCGGTGTTACCCTAAGTTCCAAACAAGTAGAAAATTCAATTGAAGAAAGTGTAGTTCCTTGGACATGCCTTATCGAAGATGATATTGTTGTGGATCCAAATCTAGTCAGGGTGACTACGAATTTGAAAACAATAACGTTTGTCACGATGGTTTGGAGCTTTCTATTTTAGTCGATTATAAATTTATAACCGACCTAAGATTCTGAACCCATGACAACGTTGTTGTAAGAAGAATGGAAATTCGTGTAAACACCTGGAGTGTGAGACAACTTTTGTACTCTTATGAGAGTTGTTAACAATCACTCTAGTGCTTGTATGCGCACGGACATGGAGGAACCTTTTGATGTGTTTTGTAATATCTATGGTACAAGTTGGGTGTGCACTTATACAAGAATGACGGGTAATTATTATATCTCATGGCAAGCGAGGAAACATGAGGTGAATTACTCAACACGGGGAATTGGAAATTTCAGCTATAAGTGCATACTCCGTAGGATTTGTGCCCTAACAGATTTGTGCCCTATCATAGTATAGGCGCCTAGAGTTCGAAGGCACATTGCACCCTTGATGACCCATTGCTAGAAGAAGGATTCAACTTGATGCACCCTCCAATGTGCATAACGTTTGGTTTGAAGCTCCTTTGGAGGACAGCTAATCAAGGACATGAGATTTGATGCAAGCAATTCTTTCATCACTCAGGAACTCAAAGAAACAATAAGAGTCCACTTCAGGATTGAAGAAGATTATACCCAATGTTTGATGATCGTCATGTTATGAATAAGGACAAGAGAGCTCAGGGATCAATCTTCCAAAAATCACTCTTTTGCCTCTTGAATCATGTGATACTTCTTGTTTTCTTAACCCCAACTTGCACGTGATGCTTATCCATGCAAGGTCCATCGGTGGCATGTAAATATCACGTTGGTACGTAGAATTGCTATGGTGTTGTGATTAATAACCGATGGTGCCGTTTGACGAAAGGGAGCCTCTGTGGGCGTCGACACAAGGTGTCTTTGCTTGGCACGTATTTGGTATCGTCGTTACTAGTCATGACTCATTGTCAAAACTACACTAGTGTGTTGTTTCTATAGATACTTTCCTTGATCATCTATTCTATATCCTGTTGAAGATCTTTATACAATCCTTGAATTTGAGCTTTGCCTTGGAATGGTAAATAAGATGATTTTTGGAAGAACAGTCACCGACATCAACATTAACAGGACTACAAGAAGAGTTAGATCAAGGGAAGTTGTTGAGCATCTCCATGAGTAGTGTCACTTTTTACGGACATGTGTGTTGACACATATTAATGTATACTTTTAATTGTCAATTAAACATGGAAAAGGACTAAAATATAAAATAGATAATCTTATTAGGGGTTTATACTAATGATTTCCATGAGTTTTGGTAAAGTTGTGATTTGCGAGGGACTTAACGGGAAAAGCGGTAGAATTCGTAATGCAATCCAACTCCGAACGAAGTCTAGAAGGCTCGGGGAATACACCCGGCGTGAAGCGAAACTTAACACCCAAGAAAACATCATCTAGAAGACTCCGGAAGCCACGGCGACGTCGCGGGGGGAGGGGTGGGACCCACCACGGGCCGGCCAAACCCCATATTCAAGGCCGCTCGGCCCGGCCCCTCGGCCAAGCAAGCCCCGCTTCGAAGCTTCTCCAACGCCTCTAAGGCGCAATCTAATCCGCTCGTTTAATGTCGGTTTGATCCGAGGGGTGACGATGGAGTACGAGATGTATCTAAGTCCAACACGGCACCTCCTTTCCGGACTATATAAGCGCCCCAAGGCGCCCCCAAGAGAGATCATCTCCTCATTAGCTATCAATGAGAGAGAAAAATCTAGGGTTTCATATTAGAAGAGAGAGCGGTCCCCTGTAGTTGTCTAGTTCATCTAGTTCTAGTTCTAGTTCTAGTTCTTCTAGTTCATCTAGTTGTAAGATCAAGAAAGAGGCGAGGAGAAATTTGGAGATCCGGACTGTCGGATCTTCATCATCATTGTACTTCTGCTGCAACAAGTTCGTCTTGACAATCTCCGGGTTCTTCATTTATTATTTCTATTTATTCTATTTAATTACTTTCGGTTCTTACTTTACTATATTTCTTTGGATCTCCGCTCGTATTGAGTGCTCTAGTTATCGTGCGTGGCTAGAGTAGTAATCGATAGTGTAGGCGTGGTGTCTAGACTAGAGTTTACACGAGTTTGCGCCCAATCCACGGTTAGTTGTGGTAGCCCGGGGGTGACAGCCCTGTCGGGTCTTTGTAATCCACCACGTTCGGGTTGGTGATTTCGTAGAGCTTTTGGCGGCCTTCCCCGATCACCCTTTCCCGGTCTTTTTCGAGGATCGGGGCCGATACCGTTGCTCGGCGTAAGTAAAGTAGAGTGAGCCTTTGATCATATAGATCTCATTAGAATACTTAGAAAACTTAACACTCTCTTTCCACATCATTACTATTATTATCTTAGGACGTTCTAAACCTTTCTAGTACACTTCACGTTCCCCGTGGAAAATCGATACTACGGAATACTCCGGGTGAAAGCTACATCGGTATCCGTGCGCTTGCGGATTTCTCTGTTCGCGTTAATTTATACCAACAAGCTTTTCGGCGCCGTTCTTGGGAACGGTAGGTGTGCTAGTTAAAACCACGATCGTCCTTTTACCTTTTTACCTTTTTTTCCCTTCTACCTTTCTTTCCTTTTACCCCTACCTATACCACATGGATTTCACTCCTATCATTAAATTCTTTACTCCAAAGGGCGACATGTTGGAGCCTCCATCATCTTCACACCCTATTCTTACAGGTTGGCTATGAGCTTCGCCCTGCTCTTATAGCCATGGTTCGGGAACAATCCTTCTCCGGGTTAGCACATGAAGATCCATACACCCACCTTAGAGATTTTGAGCGGTTGTGTTCTTTGCGGAATATTCACGGCATGACACAAGAGACCATTAAATGGAAATTATTTCCGTTCTCCCTTGAGGGAAGAGCGAGAAAATGGTATGCTCACTCTATAGGAAACGTAAATGGAGATTGGGATGAACCGAGACAAATTTTGTCTTGCCTTCTTTCCTCTTTATAAAATCGCTGACCTTAGAATAGAAGTTCTTACATTTAGACAAAAGAGAAGGAGACTCTAGGAGCAGCCTGGGCTAAATTCACAAGCCTTACCAATTCGGGCCCAAACCTTTCCTTGCGACCATGTCTGCTCTATCACTTTTATCGCGGTCTTAACAAGGAAGGTCGCTTTCGCATCTCGACATCACTTCGGGAGGATCATTCTCACATAAACTAGTTAGTGAGGGAAAAGCCATTCTTGAGAAAATCCTTGACAACACTCCCTACACTAACGTTTTTGATGAGTTACCCGAAAAAGAAGTCGAGCCAAGCCCCGAACAACAAGAGGAGACACACGCAACCAAATCTAAAATTCCTATAATATCTTCTAAAGATTTGGTTGCCATAGAATCTCCTACTATGGAAACACATCACACTCTAAACACTTTAGAAAGTGATGAATCCCATCCTTCCATCGAGGTTGATCTTTTTTGAAAATTCTAGGAATGCCTCGAATTTATCATTTAGAATGCATCCACCTAAGAGACCTCCAAGTGAATATATTTCAAATTCTTTTGAGGAGGAGTCTCTTAGAAAATGTTCTCGTTCCTACAAAGGATATCGGGAGGAATTCTATGATGGCATGTCTAGTGATGCCATAGAAGGAGAGCCAAGCTACCTAGAAGGCGATCTTATTTTCTCCCCTTCCATGCCTAGACAAGATTACATATTCGAACCCATTTTTGAGACCCATCCTTAACCCCCGATGAATCCTCGTACTCTCTTTCCCTTGAGACCCTTGAGGGCCCTAAAAATTCATCAAGACAACCTAAATATAGGAGCCATCAAGACCACCGGGAAGACCAAGAAGAGCGACAACAATGGCTAGAGGATAATAAAGAGTTATATGCTACGGTACCGTTGAATGGATGGACGAGACCTTAGATGAGATCGACCTAAGAGACACCACTCCAAGAGAAACTTTAGATATCTATGACAAATCAACCTTGGAGTTTGAGAAGAAGGATGACATCAATGAGCATGGAAGCTACTACATAGACACTTCATCTAGTTCATGCTCACATGAGAAACTTCTGAACTACCTAGTCTCTCTAGTCTAAACACTCTCAAGACGTACAACCCCCTCGTGCTCTTGCCTCCTATAGATTTTGAGAGGGTGATTGTAGATGCGTTCATCTATAATAAATGTTCTAGATCTCGTGGTCATGAATCTTGATATAGGTGGTGTTGAAGGGGAGACCACTTCACTATCTTAAGTAGCTTTCAAAAGGTTTCCTAAGGGACGAGCTTGTGTCCTAAAATAAGAATTCTTGAGATAGAGCATGAGTCCTTACTTTTCCTTGTGATATGAGTATATAAATATACATGTGTAAATATTCCTTCGGGTATTTCTGTCACTAATCATTATAGGATTGAAGCGAAAAAGAATCTTTTGTCGGACTAACCCCTGTAGGAAATAAGACACTCTCAAATAAGCTTGGGGAGGTCCCGAGATGAGCTCACACTGAGATGAAGCAAGACACAAGGACTTCTACAAGATGTTTTGGCGCCATCATGCTCCAAATATTAAAGGTAACATCTTGAGGTAAGTCATAGAACCTTCTCTTTATCATGGCTTACTCATAAAGTCAAACATGTTAGAGTTACAACTTTGCTTGATTCTATCTGATGATCTCAACATGTTTAGCTCTATAATTTGTTCTTCACACCACTCACTTGATCACTTCACAATTTTAAATGCTACTTTCATGCTTGGTGTCTGATCTTGTCACCTTTGTCATAAATAAATAGAACACATGATGTTACCATGTTTAGATGTGCCCAAGGATAGAGTAAGATGAATAAAGTTTTTGGTTCTATTGGTGTTTTCCCACCAATAGAGCCCATGCACTTGATCTCTACCTTGTCTATGCAAGCGGGGACACACTTTGCGCAAAATGTGGAGGAGTCGGCCACTTCTCCAAAATTCCACAAGTGAATGTCCCGACCTCGACATGCACAGCGAGCAAGGAACATGGGTGATGCCATCCTACTAGGAGATGCAACTGTCAAGATCGGATGAAGCACTCAAGGAGTGATCAAGCAAGATTTGAAGGACCAAGAGGGTTGACACCTCACTCCAACATCGCTAAGAGACTAGGTGAATACCTAGCTTGGGGAGGGCATCCTCCCTTTATCAAGCCCAAGAAGAACAAGGCGGAGACGCTACCCGAAGAAGTAAGCATGGGGAAAGAAAGAATCATCACCTACTAAAGAGGACAACAAGAGTACACCTTCGGGAAGACCTACCGCTACCAGCGTCACCAAGCGAACAAACACCATCGGCTACCTCATCTCGCCACTCGTCGAGATCATTGAAGACATCATACCGGACCACGACATTCCGACGAGGCGTCGAGATGACAACACGCCATGGGAGTAAGTACTCAAAACTCTCATCGAGAGGTAACTCGATATTTATCTGCATATTTATTTTCTGCAAAGCATATTTAAATTAGCATATTTCCTTTAGCATATTTACTTTCCTACACCCGCATTAGAAAAGACCATAAATATGTTGTTGCATTTGCATCTGTTGATCTTTAAGCCCCATGTAAGCACTCCCTTCTTGTGGTGGCACAAAAATAAAAATATAAAAAAATATTGCATTCATATGTTTTTGCATCATCATCCTTTTTGCATAGAAAAATTTTCAAAAATATGTGGGCACATGAAGGTCCATGCTTTTATAGAAAAAAAAAACCCCAAAAAGAAGTGAGCACATGAAGGCTCACAATATGTTCCTAGAATTTGTTCCTTCGGGAATGTGGAATTAATATTTGCGGGGAGAATATTTAAGGAAGACCGAAGGCGAACAAGCTCAAGGAGGAATCAAAGGACTATTTCAAGATCCGGCTTGGGGAGAGCACCCCCAGTTATCACGATAAGTATCACTATCCTATCCATTTTAATATTAGCTAGTTATATATGTTTGCTTTGCTAGATTTAATTGGTCATAATTAGAGTCTTAGTTTGTTAGAGTCGAATAAATCTTTGGAGTACGCTAGTTGGCTTTTCTCTTTAAATATTGATCTTGATGATATATGCTAAGGAAATAATGAATAGTTGCTCCGCCATAGTTCCTCTTAAAAGTACTTACATTTCGGACTTAGATTCTCCTAAAGCTTTAACTGCTTAATTTGCTCTAAACCCAACACTGTGGGAAAGCACATGCTTAATCGAGTCTTAGCATTGAAGGATAAAGATACATGAAAAGTTGAGCTGCTTTGTTTATCATATTCCTAGAGATACTTGATTCCTGATTTTATCTTTGAAAAATTATAAAATATTACATGATGAGTTCCTTAGCTATGACCCTTAAGAGTTTATCATTCACATCAAGATCATCCCACTCCACCAAATACGGCTGCTTCTAAATTAGAAATACGCTTCCCCATACTCCATCGGCCGCTAAGCCATAATTAAAAATAAACTCTTGCAATCTTTGGATATGTCTCTCTCGGTGTTTTTATGCCAAATAGAGGCTGGGCTACATTCGAAAAAAAAAAAGAGAGAAAGAGAAAAAAAAATAAATATTTTAGAGAGAAAAGTGAGGCGAGAGAGGGAGAGTAACGGACAAAAAGTCATACTAGGCGAGAAGGGCCTACCTCCCTAATAATAAAAATATATCTAGAGATGAATAATGGACACGTGTCAGAGGGTGAGTAGGGACCACATCTCTAGGAGGAGAAAAAATGGACACAAGTCGGGGCAAAAGCCCACCTCTCCAAGAATGGACAGCCCAGTCTTAGCAATTTTTAGAAAAAGAGATATAGTCCAAGATGCTTGAGAAGAAAAATACTAGAAAAGGCTAAGGGCTATTTACTACCTTTCATCCTCATCCACTTCACCACTATCATCCCACTATGTATGTCCTACCACATGTGTAATTCCACTACCATCATCTACTTAAGAGGGTCATACATAGGATCTACGAGTTTCTTTTGAAAAATATTGCAAAACCCAGGGGATGATAGTTGATCAAAGAGCTTGAGACATGGTACTTAACTTGATTGTTACGTCTTTTAATTGCTTATGATTCGTGAAAAGGCTACGCCCCATGGTAAAAGGTATGAGAGAGCAATCTTATTGAGAGGAGAAATTATTTTCTGATAACCACAGTACTTCGGAGGAATGAAAGCGTAGTAGCAACTCCTGATCCTACTATAGCATATAGCTTTGCTAGGGACTAGCAAAGGGTAAGCTTGGGGGAGCTTGTTGACACATATTAATGTATACTTTTAATTGTCAATTAAACATGGAAAAGGACTAAAATATAAAATAGATAATCTTATTAGGGGGTTTATACTAATGATTTCCATGAGTTTTGGTAAAGTTGTGATTTGCGAGGGGACTTAACGAGAGGAAAACGGTAGAATTCGTAACGCGTAATCCAACTCGGAACGAAGTCTAGAAGGCTCGGGAATACACCCGGCGTGAACGAAACTTAACACCCAAGAAAACATCATCTAGAAGACTCGGAAGCCACGACACGTCGCGGGACCCGGGGTGGGACCCACCCTGGGCCGGCCCGGCCCCATATTCGGGCCGCTCGGGCGGCCCCTCGGCCAAGCAAGCCCCGCTTCGGAAGCTTCTCCAACCGCCTCTAAGACGCAATCTAATCCGCTCGTTTAATGTCGGTTTGATCCGAGGGTGACGATGGAGTGCGAGATGTATCTAAGTCCAACACTGGCACCTCCTTCGGACTATATAAGCAGCCCAAAGGCGCCCCAAGAGAGAGATCATCTCCTCATTAGCTATCAACGAGAGAGAAAAATCTAGGGTTTCATATTAGAAGAGAGAGGTCCCTCTAGTTGTCTAGTTCATCTAGTTCTAGTTCTAGTTCTAGTTCTAGTTCTTCTAGTTCATCTAGTTGTAAGATCAAGAAGAGGCGAGGAGAATTTTGGAGATGGGACTGTCGGATCTTCATCATCATTGTACTTTCTGCTGCAACAAGTTCGTCTTGACAATCTCCGGGTTCTTCATTTATTATTTCTATTTATTCTATTTAATTACTTTCAGTTCTTACTTTACTATATTTCTTTGGATCTCCGCTCGTATTGAGTGCTCTAGTTATCGTGCGTGGCTAGAGTAGTGTCGATAGTGTAGGCGTGGTGTCTAGACTAGAGTTTACCCGAGTTTGCGCCCAATCCACGGTTAGTTGTGGTAGCCCGGGGGTGGCAGCCACTGTCGGTCTTTGTAATCCACCACGTTCGGGTTGGTGATTCGTAGAGCTTTTGGCGGCCTTCCCCGATCACCCTTTCCCGGTCTTTTTTCGAGGATCGGGACGGTACCGTTGCTCGGCGTAAGTAAAGTAGAGTGAGCCTTTGATCATATAGATCTCATTAGAATACTTAGAAAACTTAACCCTCTCTTTCCACATCATTACTATTATTATCTTAGGGACGTTCTAAACCTTGCTAGTACACTTCACGTTCCCGTGGAAAATCGATACTACGGAATACTCGGGTGAAAGCTACATCGGTATCCGTGCGCTTGCGGATTTCTCTGTTCGCGTTAATTTATACCAACAATGTGTCACTTTCATTTGATCAAAGGGAGTACCCAATGCTCATGGTGTGAATAGTTTGCAAGGCAAATAAGGAGCAACATTAATTATCTCAATCAGATGTTAGATTCAGGATCTAAGTCTAGCAAAGATGGTAATGGTTGAGATATCTTAGAATCTTAGCCAGTAGGTTTCAACACGTTAGAAGGGTCATGCCGACGAGCACAGAATATCTTTGGATTCTAAGATAGAGACTATGATTATGTCAAGCATCCACCATGAAGAGCAATCAAAGGCTTGGAATCGAAAGAAGGTCAGCACGAAGATTGATAGGTCCTTATCTAGGTCCCTATCTAGGAAAAACTAGTATACCTAGTGCGAGTTATCTAGATAGATGAAGACAAGTTTCAGTTTCTTTCATGGTTGCAACGAGAGAAATGTTTGAGAGTACTTGGAAAATGTAATCAAGCCAGAGAAATTCAAGTCAACACCAACTTGGCTTACTTTGAAGAACCAATCTGAGTTTGGATGTCAGAGAAAGAGCAAGATGTAAAGTAATTGTAAGGTCGTACAAGATCCCATAGAGGACCCTTGTGGGAATGATGCCACGTAGGAAGTAGAAAAGTATTTTTGTGCGACTTATCCCATGTTTTTCAAACTAGTGCTAAGTAACACCAAATCTCGGGGACGAGATTTCTTTAGGGGGTAGATTTGTAACACCCTAGTGTTAAGCATGTCATTAGCACATGCATTTCATACCATAAGCATCATTAGCATGCATGCATCTATCATTTATATCATGTTTTGCTTATAATTGCATGTGATGCTTTGTCTCATCATTTTATGTATGAAATGCTTGCATAATTAGTTGTTTATTATTTATTTAGTCTTAGTTATATTTATAGAATGTTTTGGGGCTAGGTTGATGTTGGTCATGATCCCTAATTATATTTTATAATGACAGTTTGACTTGGGTTGACTGGTTTTGACCATGATAGTGCTTAGTCTTGTTTTGCTTAAAAGTCCTAGCTAGGGTTTTTGCATGTGTGTGCACCCTTCATGACTTGTGTAGCTAATTTAGTGTAGAACAAAAGTCATCATATGCTTGTTTCATGAAAGTGGGTGGATCGTGCTCGAAAAGTCGAAACCGGTTTGAATCTCATTTGAATTAGGGTTTCTTTGATTTACGGGGTAGTTCATCTTCGACCGTCCGTAGTTTCAAATCTGGACCAAACTAGAGAAAAGTTTATACAGGTGTTTTGCTCAGAATTTCGTGAGGAACATTTTCTTCAATTAGAGTTTTCCCTGAATCGGCATGGTTTTCGAGTTATTTAGCAAAAATAGTGAAGTAGAGGAGGAAATAGGGCTGTCGGCCTCACCCCTTGCCGACAGGGGCCACCGTCACGCCCGCCACCGCGACCTGCCGCGTCGCCGCCGCGTGTCCGCGTTTCCCGGCACCCCACCCACGCGCCGTGCCGTCTTAGAGAAGGGAAACTCCATCCCTTGCGTCGCACTCCACCCCCCGCCTCCCTTTCCCTTGCCTCGCGACGCCGCCCGTAGCGCGGCGGCGGCAACCATGGCCGCCGTGCCATTGCGGCGCCCGCCGTGGCCATGCACGCCGCCACCGCGTCCTAGCCTCCCATAGCTCGCCGGGAGCCTCGCCCGCGCCCTATACCTCGACGACCAAAGCCGCAAAGCCAAACGCGCCGTAGAACGCAAATCGCGCGGATTTCTGTCCTCGCCGGAATCCGACCGCCATCCACGTCGTCGCCGCCCCGCGTGCCAACCGCCGCACCGTAGCCCGCTCCAGCTTGGTCGGCCGCCACCTCGCTCCCTACCTCCGTGGCCACCCGGGAGCCCGAGCCATGGCCTATATCCGCCGGAGCCCGGTCGGTTTTCGTCGGCCCGTTGTCCGCCGGAGCGCCGCGCGCACCACCGCCGTGGCCAGCTCCGCTCGTCCTAGCGTGCGCCCGAGGTCCGCCTTTGCCTGCGGGTGCTCGTGCACCTGTCCGTCGAGCCAATCCGCGCCCGTTTCCGCGAACGCGACCGCGCCGTCGTCGGCATGCCGCTGCTCCGCCGTGTCGCGTCGATCAACCGTCACCCGGCCGCCAAAGCTCGCTTAGCGGGTGTTCCAAAGACGCCTAGGTGTCCTGGAGCCCGTCCGCACCTCGCTTGACCGCCCTCGCTTTAAACAGCGACAAGCGCACCGGGCCGATCCGCCCGGCCACGCGCGCGCCGTTCGCCGCCGTCGTCGTCATCTCGTCGTTAGAGTCCACGATAGCTTGGGGTAAGCACACAGACGGGTAGATCTCGTCGAGACGAAGCCATGCATGTGCTTGATTGGCCGGAGACCCACCGACGGGCGGAGATCCGCCGCTCGCCATGCGCTGCACCGCCGGTGCTACGCTCGGGTCACTGACCCGTGGGCCCCAGTATGTCCGGGAATATCCTTTATATATTTCTTATTTTCCGTAATTCCTTGCATGTCTTGTAAAATTCATATCTTGGTCGTTTTAGTTCTAAATTGAGTGAGACAAATTTTGTTGTGCTTGTTATTGATAGATCTACAGTATAAAAATATGAGTTTGCATTTTCTGGTAGTTTTTATATTTATTTATATTTCTGCTAGTAAATGCCATGAAAATAGATAAATGTGTATCTTTATTTTTGGTGCATGATAAAATAGGAGTGCCTGTATGAAATGTTCATGTTTTGGGATGTATAGTGCAGGAAAAATATCATACATGCTATGTTCTGTGGTAGAAATGTGATTTTTGATTTATGTGCTATTTACCATGCTTTCTTAGGAAATTCATAGAAAAATAAATACTAGGGTTTTGGATGTGAGACTTGGCATGATTGGTTTTGATAGGTTTTTGTAGCTTGTCATACTCAGAAATCTGTTGTCTGACACTTTTCATAGTACAAAGTATTTTCATGCCTAGATTTATTGTCTCCTAGTGATTTTTTTGTGTAGGGACAGTACATGCATGATATTGCCATGAAATTTTTATGGTAGCTGTTATATGTCAGTAGCATGCTCTGGTAATTTTGTTTTTTTTTTTTGGAGTAGTTATGTATTTACCATATTTATCTTGCAGAGGAAATAGCTTAGAAATGCATGTTTATGTGAAGGTAATGTGTATTAGTATTTTTTTATTGTTTGTTCCTAGCATGAATAGGACCTGTTGGTATGGTTGGTTTGCTAGTCTTGAGTTTTTGGTAAACTAGTATAATTCTAGCTTTATATAATTATAGTGTGCATGTGTAGTGTTATTTAGGGAATGTCATTTCATGTGCATTAGTTTATCATTTGGCTTGTTCAGTAGGTTTATTTGGTAGATAATGACTTGGTTCACCTGCTGGTAAAGTTTGGTAAGGATTGCATGAGTAGTTTGCAAGTTATAGAGGTTGTATGTGATGATTGAGTTAGAAACAGAGTCTCTGTTTTTGCTATTTTTGAGGCTGTTAATATCAGATTCAGGTCAGGTTGTTGTGGAATGTTTTGTAGATAATTTCGTTAGCTTTCCAACGACTATTTGTTTGCTGCATTTGGAGTTATATAACTCCCTGTGTGATTGTTTTTAGTAACGGCATGTCTAGCTGCCATTTTTCAGCATATAGTGAAATAGGGTGTTTGCTTGATGTAGGTTATTAGGGTTTCTTGTGTAGTTATATTTATGTTTTTACAGAAGAGATATGCACTTACTAATATCATACATCATAGTGCATCCATCCATTCCTCATCAACCATGCATTCCTTAATATTATCCTTGCATGCATATCCATATTGGATCGAAGGAAAGAGAGCACATGGAAATCAAGGAGCAGCAGGAAGGAGAAGTACACATCTAGAAGTGCAGCAAGAGGAGGTTCCAAAAGAAGCAGGACACGTCGTCAAGTTGCTGAAGTGCCCAAGGCACCTTCTAACCCTCTTCAAGGCAAGCCCGGAGGCAAGCCCCGGAGCATTCTGCTCTTCCCTATGCTTCCAATTAATTTGACTTGAGTCTTTTATATGTTTCTTGCATTACGTATAGGAAATGTTTGAAACCGTTGATGCATTATAAACCTTGTTGAAATTGTTATCCTATCATATTAGCAGAGTCTAGGTTAATGCTCAGTACCATGATTGCAGTAGATAGTGATTTCCGGTCACTTGTGAGGATCTTGTTGTGTACAATCACATGGGTGATTGTCAAGCTGTTGTTGAGAACCTGAACAAATAAAACATGTGAGATTGGGTGGACTTTGTGGTCCTTTCCACCTGATCACTTAGGCACTTACTCCTTGTCGGAATGTGCTCGGAAGTTGAACGCATGCACGGCATATAGTAGGCTCATTTGGGTCGTGATGCCACGAAGCTCACAAGAATGTTAGGGGCCGGCCATGTTCGCTTTATCGCTCCTCCTTCGGCGTTGGTTGCAGAGGGTTATTATTGGGTACAAGAAGATGCGCACGATGATGTCGGTCTCGTTGCACGCTCACTTGGTACCCGAGGAGGAGGGGTAGCCGGCAAGACCGAGACTTTTACGCCCGTAACATCTTGAGGAGTGATCGGGTCCACCGTAGCCTTGGTAGACTTGGTGTGTGTCGGGGTATTCGCCCGGTGGTTTGCAATCGATTCGAATCGCCATCTCCCGGGACGGTGAGAACCCGAGTATGTCCACGCACAGCGATAGACTTAATCAACACCACCTATGTGTATACTATCATGTTGCGGCTACTTTATCCCGATCCAATTACTTATATTGTTATTTATTTTACTGAGCATATGTTTAACCTTGACTATACAGGGATCTATGGTTATGTATATAATAAATAACCTTTTAACTTGGAAGAATTCAAGTAATATGTGTAGGCTCACTAAACAACCTTATTTTATGAAATTAAATGTGAGTCGGCCCGACTCGGATAAAGCCAAGCATAATCCTTTGAAGTCTTTTCCTTAGTTTACGGTTTTGAGACGGGTAAGTCTTGCGGAGTACAATTGAGTACTCACGGGTTAATTCCCCGATGTTGTAGGTGACTCGTCTAGCATGAGTTGATCCGGTTGTGATGTCAGGCTTGAAGAAATATGCCTAGGGCATGGCAATCTCTATAATTCCCCGTCTCATGCTATTGCGGGGTTGACATTATGTTGGCACTATCTTATTTTATTTCCATTTGTACAACTATCTTGTTTTTGAAAGCTATTGCTTCCGCACCCTAAACTACTTTGTAAATAAATGTGTTCATCGCACTCGATTATAATATATTGAATTTGGTTTAAGATACTGCGGATTTGAACTCACGAGCTCAACGATCCTTGTTGTATTGTTGATGAGTTTGAAATCACTCGAGATTTCGAATACCGGGTTTATATGGACTCAAGTGTAGACTGCGATTGCTTGGTAATTGCGAATTATACTTGATTTCTTATAAATTGGCCGGCTCACATCACGGTGGCATCGAGCTTAGGTCATTACTTAAAATCCGATCTGGTGTTTAAATTAAAATGAACCACTAATCTTTTGTGAAAATTATGCGAAATAAAATATTTTCGGTGGTGTGAGTAAAAGATTTGCAAAACTAATAGTGCCATGGTCATACCCTTATGCCCGATTTAGGGACGGTCGGGGTGGCCCTACTAACTTGGGATGGGTTTATGCATCATATTTTGTTGTTTGTGTGCGGTTGCCGTGCGGCCAAGATTACGGGCTACTCGGTTGAGTAGTCATGAATGGATCGAAATGCCTCGCCCAAGGTAAAGATGTGATTTGTGAGAGCATGATCGGACAACCGCCGATCTAAGGGGTAAAAATAAAATGTTTTGAGAGCTCCGTGGTCGGGTAGTGCCCCCTGTAGACTTGTGTATGGGTACACGGGTGTGTCTTTGGGTGTAAAATGTGTTTTTCCGCAAGGTATGCGATGCCGTCGGGTGGACGACAAAGCGGTATATGCAATTTAAATTCATGCATTGCATAAATATATTGTTGGGCTAAAATGAAACTGCAGTACGCTAACCCACGAGAATTATAGATCGACTAGCTACGATTTGATTTCTTTTGAGAGAACGTTGGTTGTGCCTGCATTTTTTGGCCGGTTTAAATTATAGGAAGCTATATCTTGATATTGCCTTCATTCAATTTAAATTATATCCTGCTCCTATAAGTGTATAATGTATTTATTCTGTCTTTACATTAAAATGACTAAAATTCAATGGTCTCGCCGATTCGCCACACACAATAGTGCACTATTTCTTCTAACTTTTATGTTGCATGGAACCGGTATGGGAATTTCATATGCATCACGCTACTTTTCTTGAATTCGGATGTATATGCTAATTTATTGAATTCGGGGTTGGTGTCCTATCTAAATAAATTACCCGTGGCGACAAAAACAAACGAGTTCAGAGAGTAGAGACACTTTGTTGGATTTGGGAAATTTCGTTGCTTCAATGATCGATCTTTGATGATATGCAATTGGTGGCCTCTGTTCGGGGAGTTGTTGAACTGGTGCTCAACGCAGAGATGAAGGTCAAGACATGCCGGAATGTGAGTTCATTACGTCCTTTATCCCTCACCTTGAAATTTCAAAGTCTTTGCTTGTAGTATTGAGTATCTTACCGCACAGAAATAGGCATCACCCCTATGAATTTTGATGATAATAATGTTCAATTGATTGTCGTTTGGCTCTAGAAGAAAGAAAATGGGAATCATTTGTAGTCTTTGGGATTCTACGGTGCAATTCGTTAATGCGAATATTTAAAACAAGTTTTAGATAGCTTGACAACATTACATAGACATAGAATTTTCTGTTGTCTAAATATTTAAAACAAGTTTACGGATGTCTACTGTTTTGGTGACTTCTAAACAACCATATATACAGCCACGCATGCCACACTAAGATAGTTTTTGAGGATCACTCTCCATTTGTGCTCGCAACATGGTAGAAACTATACACAATTCGGTTTAATTTTCTTTCAATTCTATTTTACTTCACAAATTTCTTTGGGAGTGTATGGCTGCTCAACTTTGGGCATGTTTTTTACAAGTCCCTTGTTTATTCATGAGTAATATAAGCTTCGGCTAATTTAAAAAAAAAGAGTGTAGAATCATCCTACTTATGCCTATAATTCTTCTTGGCCTTTCAAAGACAATGCCACTATTAACCTGTCATGGCTGAACTTGGTTGTTTTTTTTTTCGTGAAGGATCACTTTCGAATGATTCAAGGTTCTTTGAATATTTCGAGGATTATGATTAGCTTTTACTTTGTTTCTCGCAATGGATATGATCCATCGACAACTAAATTTCAGTTTGAAAGGGGCCAAAAAGTGCACTCGACGGTAGTAAGATATAAGATCCCATGTAGAAAAAAAAATAGCTAATGTGAAAATTAGCTACTTAGTTTTGAAGATTGGAGATTAATAGATGTTGTTAAAAGCTTGAAGCCCAAAAAAATTTGCCGAAGACTTGTGGAAAGCTTTTTGTTTGTGTATGCTCATTTTTTAGGCAAGTGATGCTTCAGTAACTAAGCAAGTAGCGATCCTTTCTTATATGTCTTATATATTGATGATTGATCTACCACTCTGCATATACAATGATAGCTACAGATGTATGATTATTCATTGTGGATGAATACACTTTTATAGGTTATCATGTGAACAATAGACTTGGCTATTTCAGTCGGCCATGCATTATATTCAGCTATGGACATCATTGTTGCCAACATCACACTTTTTTTTTTCTAAGGAACACACATTGAAACTTAAATTATTGTGGCAGTATTTTTTGTTCCGTTGCAACGCACGTGCATTTACCTATTGTGTGCCAAAAAAACAAACAACTTGGATTCCTTTGGTCTTTCAATAGCAATAAATATTTCTATTATCTTTTGTTTTTAATTTCTAGTGGATATCTTCATGATATTTCAGTTTATAAGCTTCTATGTTTCCTAGATTATGAAATATGGCTAATTTGCTTACATTCTTGCCTAATTAGAGGGACCAACTAAGCGGTGAAGAGCCAAATGCTATGGAGCTTTTATGATGACCCACCAACAAAATGGACAATGGACAAGCGAGGAATCTAAGGAAGTCTATGTGAGTATTAAACAATTTTTACAACCCTTATTAAGTGATGCAACCTGTCCTCACTTACAATTATAGTTTTAATTAACTAATATCTTTACTTTGTTAGGACAATGCAACCGGGGAAGATTATGGAGCCGGAGTCAAGGGCGACGCAAATGTCGTCTCGGACTTGGAGCAGAACCGGATTTTCCAATCGACCTACAAGGAAACGAGAAATATCAAATCAAACAAGATGCATGCTAATGGTTACCTTGCAAGGTACCCAACTAGAAAGGAGCTCTTGTCGGAGGACTATCGGGCGCAAACTCCAACGGGGAGGAGGCCCTCATTGAATCGTTTAGATAGTTGCAAGATAGACTAGAAGCTCAAGATATTGAAAGGGAAGCCGAGAGGCAAAAACATGGGCGTCGGCTTGAGCGACTCAACAAGGAAAGGGATGCCGATAGAGAAGCACTTAGGCAAGCTACGTTAATGTTGCAAGCAGCCCAACAACAAGCTTCAGTACAAATGGTAATATAAACAACATATATGTTTTCATAGTTTATTGAACTCTAAATCCCTATTCGAAATGCAGGCTAGCACAATTGTGGAGCCAAGCGAAAATGTTCTTGCTCTTCGCAACAATTGAGGGGACACAAAATGTAACAACTACTGAGAGGGAGAACACATGATGAATAATCGGTGGTAGTTTGATGATAATTGAAGAATGTTTAATTGTAACGTGCATGTCATATTCTTGTCAAGGGGTGTAATTTTTACCACCAACCATTTTTTTTAGACCCAAGAAACCGGTCACCTAGAACAACAACCCCCTTCCTTGGTTTGAAGAATGTCTCACTAGAGGGCGCATGACTAGAAGTAATTCGGCAGCCCAAAACAAAGGAGAGAATCAGGGTCTTTGTTTATACTACAACAAAGCAATTGAAGAAAAGTGCAGCTAGGAAAAGATCCGCATTGTCCAAGAAGAATACACAGTACTATGTGAAGCCTTACGTCCCTCTTTGCATTAAAAGGAACATGTAGTCCTTTTGGAGAATTACGTAGCTTTTCTTTTGTTCTACTCCTAAATCTTCTCAGGGCTTAGTTTCCTCTTGCCGATTAGAAATATATATGATGTGTTTGTGCTCATAAAATATCTTGGGGAGGCAATTTTGCATGTATGTTTATATTTGCTTTTGGTTTCAAGGTTCATGGTTGATAGTACTTTGCATGTATGTTTAGATTCGGAGGCTGACTTCAAAGTTTCTTCTAGATTATTGACCGATGTAGTACCTCGGGCTCCTTTTAAATTGGCTCCGAGGTTTGGTTAATTACATGTCAATGATTTTTTTGTAGTTTAACTAATGCATGTCAATGATTGTTCGGGAGGAATCTTGAGTTTGAGAAGGAGCATGTCAATGGTGGGGACGATGGCCAACATACATATCAAGGGAACCTTATTTCACTTTCTACAAGAGACATTAGTCTTTTGATTCGAATGAGTTCAAAATGTTGTTTATCTTTGGACACATTATTATGTGTTCAGCTATCTACTTGTGTTCTCATTTACTTTGACACTTGGTGTATTTCATTGAAGATTTTGTATGAACAAATTATATTTCGTTTTTAATGGATGTCGATGCCATTCATTATGTATTTGTCGATCTTGCGATTATTGATTTAAGCAAACAAACAAAGCATCGCAGCATGAATTATTAATATAAATTAATGCGGTGTTGCAATATATGATGGAAATCAAACCAAATTACATTTGCAAATTGCACATATAACAACCACATTTAGTTGTGGCAATAGATATGATAATTGTGGCAATAGATAAACAATCTCTCGCAACTACAAAAAAGATGACAAAGTGGCAATAGAGGAACCTACCTATAGCAACCCGTCGGACGGCGTGGCAATAGATGACCTATCTCAGCAACCAACCTAAGTAGCGTGGCAATAGCCTATGCCGCCTATAGCAACCATTCACAAATGTGGCAATAGAGGGCCCCCTCTATAGCAACCAACCTACTGAGAGATGTTGCAATAACCCAAGCCACCTATAGCAACCATTTAGCGACGTGGCAATAGAGAAGCTCTATTGCAATGCTTTCTCCGCGTAGCAATAACCACTCTTGCAACACCTATGTTACGCTTGCGGCGCATTGTGTTGCTACCACGACCCGGCGTGTTGTCATATGTGTTACTAGCAACGTCTAGTTCGATTTGCAATTGATACTATTGCCACACCCATAGTGGTTGCAATTGCTTTTTTGTTACAACACTCACCATGGGTTGCAAAAGTATTGAAAGTGTTGCAATAGAGGGGTTGTGTGTCGCAACTAAAATGTAACCCGTTGCATTCTCGCTATTGCTACCCTTACAAGTGCAACGACATTTAACCAAAAACAAATGGTAGCAAAAAGTACTATTGCTACCATTTTTGGCTCTATTGCTACACTTTGTCGGGTGTTGCATTAGACCAAAAATCTTGTAGTGATATTGGATCGAAGGAAAGAGAGCACGTGGAAATCAAGGAGCAGCGGGAAGGAGAAGTACACATCTAGAAGTGCGGCAAGAGGAGGTTCCAAAAGAAGCGGGACACGTCGTCAAGTTCTTTGAAGTGCCCAAGGCACCTTCTAACCCTCTTCGAAGGCAAGCCCCGGAGCATTACGCCCTTCCCTATGCTTCCAATTAATTTGACTTGAGTCTTTTATATGTTTCTTGCATTTATTATAGGAAATGTTTGAAACCGTTGATGCATTACAAACGTTGTTGAAATTGTTATCCTATCATATTAGCGAGTCTAGGTTAATGCTCGTACCATGATTGCGATGAGACGGTGATTTCCGGTCACTTGTGAGGATCTTGTTGTGTACAATCACATGGGTGATTGTCAAGCTGTTGTTGAGAACTTTGAACAAATAAAACATGTGAGATTGGGTGGACTTTGTGGTCCTTTCCACACGATCACTTAGGCACTTACTCCTTGTCGGAATGTGCTCGGAAGTTGAACGTACCTGGCATATAGTAGGCTCCGCTGGGTCGTGATGCCACGAAGCTCACAAGAATGTTAGGGGCCGGCCATGTTCGCTTTATCGCTCCTCCTTCGGCGTTGGTTGCAGAGGGTTATTATTGGGTACAAGAAGATGCGCACGATAATGTCGGTCTCGTTGCTCGCTCACTTGGTACCCGAGGAGGAGGGGGTAGCCGGCAAGGCCGAGACTTTTACGTCCGTAACATCTTGAGGAGTGATCGGGTCTACCGTAGCGCAGGTAGACTTGGTGTGTGTCAGGGTATTCGCCAGCTGGTTTGCAATCGATTCGAATCGCCATCTCTCCTGGACAGTGAGAACCCGAGTATGTCCACGGCACTGATAGACTTAATCAACACCACCTATGTGTATACTATCATGTTGCAGCTACTTTATCCTGATCCAATTACTTATATTGTTATTTATTTTACTGAGCATATGTTTAACCTTGACTATACAGGATCTATGGTTATGTATATAATAAATAACCTTTTAACTTGGAAGAATTCAAGTAGTATGTGTAGGCTCACTAAACAACCTTATTTTATGAAATTAAATGTGAGTCAGCCAGCTCCAGATAAAGCCAAGCATAATCCTTTGGAGTCTTTTCCTTAGTTTCTAGTTTCAGACGGGTAAGTCTTGCGGAGTACAATTGAGTACTCACGGGTTAATTCCCGATGTTGCAGGTGACTCCGTCTAGCATGAGTTGATCCAGTTGTGATGTGCTGTGCTTGAAGAAATATGCCTAGGGCATGGCAATCTCTATAATTCCCTGTCTCATGCTATTGCAGGGTTGACATTATGTTGGCACTATCTTATTTTATTTCATTTGTACAACTATCTCGTTTTTGAAAGGTATTGCTTCCGCACCCTAAACTACTTTGTAAATAAATGTGTTCATCGCGACTCGATTATAATATATTGAATTTGGTTTAAGATACCGCTTGGATTTGAACTCTCGAGCTCAACGATCCTTGTTGTATTGTTGATGAGTTTGAAATCACTCACGAGATTTCCGAATACCGGGTTTATATGGACTCAAGTGTAGACTGCGATTGCTTCCGGTAATTGCGAATTATACTTGATTTCTTATAAATTGGCCGGCTCACATCAACGGTGGCATCGAGCTTAGGTCGAGTACTTAAAATCCGATCCGGTGTTTAAATTAAAATGAACCACTAATCTTTTGTGAAAATTATGCGAAATAAAATATTTTTCAGTGGTGTGAGTAAAAGATTTTGCAAAACTAATAGTGCCATGGTCATACCCTTATGCCCGGTTTAGGGACGGTCGGTGGCCCTACTAACTTGGGATGGGTTTATGCATCATATTTTGTTGTTTGTGTCAGTTGCCGTGCGGCGGTGATACGGGCTACTCGGTTGAGTAGTCATGAATGGATCGAAATGCCTCTACGCCCAAGGTAAAGATGTGAGCTGTGAGAGCATGATCGGACAACCGCCGATCTAAGGGGTAAAAATAAAATGTTTTGAGAGCTCCGTGGTCGGGTAGTGCCCCTGTAGACTTGTGTATGGGTACACAGGGTGTCTTTGGGTGTAAAATGTGTTTTTCCGCAAGGTATGCGATGCCGTCGGGTGGACCTGACGAAGCGGTATATGCAATTTAAATTCATGCATTGCATAAATATATTGTTGGGCTAAAATGAAAGCTGCAGATGCGCTAACCACGCTTGTAAGCATTATAGATCGACTAGCTACGATTTGATTTCTTTTGAGAGAACGTTGGTTGTGCCTGCATTTTTTGACGGTTTAAATTATAGTAAGCTATATCTTGATATTGCCTTCATTCAATTTAAATTATATCCTGCTCCTATAAGTGTATAATGTATTTATTCTGTCTTTACATTAAAATGACTAAAATTCAATGGTCTCGCCGTCGCCACACACAATAGTGCACTATTTCTTCTAACTTTGTTGCATGGAACCAAGTATGGGAATTTCATATGCATACGCTACTTTTCTTGAATTCGGATGTATATGCTAATTTATTGAATTCGAGGGTTGGTGTCCTATCTAAATAAATTACGCGGGCGACAAAACAAACGAGTTCAGAGAGTAGAGACACTTTGTTGGATTTGGGAAATTTCGTTGCTTCAATGATCGATGCCGATGATATGCAATTGGTCGGCCTCTGTTCGAGGAGTTGTTGAACGGGTGCTCAACGCGAGAGATGAAGGTCAAGACATGCGAATGTGAGTTACATTACATCCTTTATCCCTCACCTTGGAAATTTCAAAGTCTTTGCTTGTAGTATTGAGTATCTTACAGGCATTTAAATAGGCATCACCCCTATGAATTTTGATGATAATAATGTTCAATTGATTGTCGTTTGGCTCTAGAAGAAAGAAAATGTGGAATCTGTTGTAGTCTTTTGGGATTCTACGGTGCAATTCGTTGTGCGAATATTTAAAACAAGTTTTAGATAGCTTGACAACATTACATAGACATAGAATTTTTTACGTTGTCTAAATATTTAAAACAAGTTTACGGATGTCTCTTTGTTTTGGTGACTTCTAAACAACCATATATACAGCCCCTCGCATGCCACACTAAGATAGTTTGACAGATCACTCTCCATTTGTGCCGCAACATGGTAGAAACTATACACAATTCAGAGTTTAATTTTTCTTTCAATTCTATTTTACTTCACAAATTTCTTGGGAGTGTATGGCTGCTCAACTTTGGGCATGTTTTTTACAAGTCCCTTGTTTATTCATGAGTAATATAAGCTTCGGCTAATTTAAAAAAAAAAAGAGTGTAGAATCATCCTACTTATGCCTATAATTCTTCTTGGCCTTTCAAGACAATGCCACTATTAAGCTGTCATGGCTGAACTTGGTTGTTTTCTTTTCGGTGAAGGATCACTTTCGAATGATTCAAGGTTGCTGAATATTTCAGGATTATGATTAGCTTTACTTTGTTTCTCGCAATGGATATGATCCATCGACAACTAAATTTCAGTTTGAAAGGGGCCAAAAGTGCACTCGACAGTAGTAAGATATAAGATCCCATGTAGAAAAAAAATAGCTAATGTGAAAATTAGCTACTTAGTTTTGAAGATTGGAGATTAATAGATGTTGTTAAAAGCTTGAAGCCCAAAAAATTTGCCGAAGACTTGTGGAAAGCTTTTTGTTTGTGTATGCTCATTTTTAGGCAAGTGATGCTTCAATAACTAAGCAAGTAGCTTGATCCTTTCTTATATGTCTTATATATTGATGATTGATCTACCACTGCATATACAATGATAGCTACAGATGTATGATTATTCATTGTGGATGAATACACTTTTATAGGTTATCATGTGAACAATAGACTTGGCTATTTCAATTCGACCATGCATTATATTCAGCTATGGACATCATTGTTGCCAACATCACACTTTTTTTTTTAAGGAACACACATTGAAACTTAAATTATTGTGGCAAAATTATTTTGTTCCCGTTGCAACGCACGTGCATTTACCTATTGTGTGCCAAAAAAACAAACAACTTGGATTCCTTTGGTCTTTCAATAGCAATAAATATTTCTATTATCTTTTTGTTTTTTAATTTCTAGTGGATATCTTCATGATATTTACAGTTTATAAGCTTCTATGTTTCCCTAGATTATGAAATATGGCTAATTTGCTTACATTCTTGCCTAATTAGAGGGACCAACTAACTGGTGAAGAGCCAAATGCTATGGAGCTTTTTATGATGACCCACCAACAAAATGGACAATGGACAAGCGAGGAATCTAAGGAAGTCTATGTGAGTATTAAACAATTTTTACAACCCTTATTAAGTGATGCAACTGTCCTCACTTACAATTATAGTTTTAATTAACTAATATCTTTACTTTGTTAGGACAATGCAACCGGGGGAAGATTATGGAGCGGAGTCAAGGCCCCGACGCAAATGTCGCCTCGGACTTGGAGCGAACCGGATTTTCCAATCGACCTACAAAGGAAACGAGAAATATCAAATCAAACAAGATGCATGCTAATGGTTACCTTGCAAGGTACCCAACTAGAAAGGAGCTACTTGTGGGAGGACTATCAAATCAAACAAGATGCATGCTAATGATTTCGGAATACAGGGGTTTATATGGACTCAAGTGTAGATCTGCGATTTGCTTCGGTAATTGCGAATTATACTTGATTTCTTATAAATTGGTCGGCTCTCATCACATAGTACGCGGGCATGGTGCCCGGGTATTACGACACCTTCGAATATGAGAGCATGCCACGGTCGTGAGGGTAGGCGGCGGGGGGTTGTGACAGCCCCGTCCGTCCCCTTGTAATCCCCTCCACGTTAAGCTTGTGATGTAGGAGTTAAGTAAATGCTTTCCATTGGGCCGGATGGTACCGGGAAGTCTCCCCCGTTATCCTAGACATAACCATGCTCATATCATGTTAGCATATGATCCTAACTATTCATTGTAAGACCATGACTAGAATACATTAGATTACTCCATAGGACATTTATTTATTCTTTATCTATTTTCTTTATCCTTTATCCGGTGGATTCCAATGTGTGTGTCACACTATCATATAAACCGTATTGCTTACCCCTCGTTATGAACGAGTTGGTCTTTACGTGCACGCATTTCATCATCCGGATGCCATGCTACTTCTTATACAACATGCCTTCCTTTTGGGAAAATATAAATAATGATACCCTCGAATACTTAGGGTGAAATGCTACAATGATAGATCCGCGGCGCTGCGGATGAAATATCAACTATGGCAAGATCTATCACCGTTGATTGAAAGTGCATAATCACCGACACGGTGGTTCCACTTAATGATATCGATGGGACGTCTCCTAGTATAGTCATCAAGGTTGGGTTCTAAACCCGATTCTAATGATTATGCTAAGAAACGGCAAAGCATTTTCGACGCCGTTACAGGGAATAGGTTCCATATCTATTTTTAGTGACGACGTTAAGAAATGCCAACAGGGGTCTTGGCGCACATGGGCCTCCGCAGCAGCCTAGGAAAGATTGCAACCCATGTAAAGTACTTATTATCGTCGCATCTCACCTGGTACATCCGGGCTTCGATCCCCCATCGTCTACAAAAATAAGGAGGGTGGAAATTGAAGAAATCCTCGGCCAATTTAAGTCAAGATATTGCCGCCAACAACTAGATGCACTATTCTATCTCGCCCATATGCATTAATCGATGCGTAAGTGGGATCTTAATATATTCCCTTTACTTAAAAAGAAGAAATTAGAAGCGCCTCGTAGCTAGGTTTGCTCACCTACGGTTCGTAGATCGGCCGACCACCGCATCGGCGACCCCGCAGAGCCGGGCGGAGCACGGCCGGCCACCGGCGAAATCCCTGCGGGGTCGGGGCGAGCACGCCGACACGAAGATAGCGGCCGGAGCACGCGTCCGCCCTTCTTGCATCGCCGCCGAAAAGCACAAGCACCAATATAATATAATGCCGGAGAGGAACGCGGTGACAAAGGAGGAGAGCTCGATATAGTGGAGCACAAACCAACGCGCAGCCGCCATCCCGCGGCGTCGCGCTCCTCCACGCCCCGCCCCCACCCCTACGGTGCCGCCACCACCGAGGAGAGAGAGCGGTGTTGAAGTGTGTGGCAACGCACTATATATTATATTATATATATAATATGTCCCGCCGTGTTATAACTTTACGAGCGGAAAACGGCCTAGCTCGTTGTACCACAAGAGAACGGGACTAACATGCAGGTCCAAATTCAGGCCCAAAGGAAGGCCGGCTTTTTGCCGAGCGAAGCGGAGGCCCGCTCAAAACCGGATGCGAGGCCACCCCAAATTCACCGGTACGCACGCGTGTCAATATCCATCGTCTCTAGCGGGATTCGGGATCAGAAGACTCGAGACAAATATGTGCACGCGCACCTTGAGCGTCTATTTATCGACACGTGTCCGCAATACAAGCAAACAAAGACGCATACCGGGCGACAACACACGCCCAAAATAAACGCGTCGGTAGCCGGACTGCGACATGTACGGACACCTCCTAACACAAGTCGATGCGAAAATAAACTGGCGTCGCAGTGGTTGCGACATGCGCAGGACACCTCCTAACACAACTCGCCCGAAAAATAAACGCGGGCCGGTAGCGGTTGCGACATGCGTACGTACACCTCCTAACACAACTCCGTGCGAAAATAAACGCGGCGACTTTAATTTACGTGGCCGCTACGGGCACTTTGTTTATTCTGCCGCCGTATCCGCGCACGACGCGTCATCTGGGCCGCCAAGCAACACGGACGGGTATCGACCACGCCAGTCCGTGGATTCCACGCTCCGTAATCGGTAACGGTGACGCCATTTCCGGCGGTGCCCGAAGGTGTCGTAGCAAAAACGCCGCCGGGTGGGGGGTTGCATCCACGATCCGATTCGGTCTCGAAAATGCTTTGTGTGAAATCGCGCGTGTCCGAGATACGTTGAATTCTGCAGACTTTCGGTTTCAAAAAGCGTCTCGCCGTAGCCGCGGCGTGCGGTGCCCGACCAAAGGAAAACGCTTTGGATTAAGAAAACAGACGCAGCGTCACAACACGCCGCCTGGTAATGATCTCCATTATCGACGCCGTATTGGTCCCTGTGGGACCATCCGACGCCTATTATCGACGGCCGCCCAGCCCGCGCATCGTAATGTCACAACACGACGCCGTTATGAGTGACGCCTCCGGGCTCACCGGGCGGTTATTAGCCTTTTTTACATAGTGTTGACAATAGCGCACAAACTTGAAGAGGTAACGTGTGATGCTAAACAACCAGCCTTGTGTTAGTGGATCTGAATCGAAGGGCTTGCTTCACAGCCGGGCAATGTCTATTACGTTTGAAGTCAGTATCTTCGAAGTTAAAAACAACAACGCTTTGAGTAGATCAAGATCAACCCATTCATGTTTTGTAATTTTCCATATTGCTATAGCTTTGATTTGATTAGGACAAAGACGGATCTCATGATGGACGCATCATCGATCCAACTGCTTTTATAAAATGCAAACAAGTTTTAGTGCTTAGCTTTTTATCCTTTCTAACCAAGCCTCGTCGGTAGTTGGGGTACATTTAGCAAAACCAAAGCAACATAAGCATGGTACAATACAACCATTTCGAGCTACCATTTCAAAAAAAAGTTTGTGTTCGAAAACAAAGTTTGGTTCACTTTTTAAGAGACTACATATACTATTATTTTCCAACAAAAATTCATGGAATTAACTTGTCAATCGGTATGTAACTCAAAAGAATTTCTAGCTAAATGCAAATTCTAAAGCATCAATCTTAGGATATTTAATTAGGAGCTTCCTATGTATAGTATCCACTTTGAAATTTTCATTTATAAAAAAGGCATAATTACCGATCATGAATCAACATCAATAAAGACTTTTAAATTAGCACTATGTAAAAAAAGGCTAATAACCGCCGAGTGAGCCCGAGGGACGCCACTCATAACGAGGCGTGTGTTGGCACATTACCGACGCCGCGGCCGGGCGACCGCCGTGGGGCGCCGGATGGTCCCACGGGACAATACGCGCCGCACAGGAGGTCATTACGCACGCCAGTGTTCATGTGACGCCGCTCCGCTTTCTTAATCCGCACGTTGCTGTTGGTCGGGCACGCACGCCAGCGGCTCACGGCGAGACGCTTTTTGAAACCGAGTGTTCGAGGAATTCAACGTGATCTCGGACACGCCGTTTCATCAAGGGCGCATTTCGAAACCCGATCGATCGTGGATGCAACCCTAATTCAGACGCATTTTTGCTTACGTGACACCTTTTAGCCGCCGGCCAGCATCAAGCTACGGGTACTACAGACGAGCCGCGGATTCACAGAGGCCGCTGCGTGGTCGATACGTCCGTGTTGCTTGACACCGTGCACGCAGCGTCGCAGATACCGACGCTTGAACAGTATAAGGGTCTGAAACGCCACGTAAATTAAAGTCGCCGTTTATTTTCTCGCACGAGTTGTGTTAGGAGGTGTCGTACATGTCCCAACCGCTACCGACGCCGGCTTATTTTCAGACGAGTTGTGTTAGAGGTGTACGTACATGTCGCAACCACTACCGACGCCGCTTATTTTCGCACGAGTTGTGTTAGCGGGGGTCCGTGCATGTCGCAACCACTACCGACGCCGCGTTTATTTTCGCACGAGTTGTGTTAGGTGGTGTATGTACATGTCGCGACCACTACCGACGCCAGCGTAGGTTTTCGGACGAGATGTGTTAGCGGGTGTCAGACATGTCGCAACCGCTACCGACGCGCGGTCATTTACGTGTGTGTTGTTGTCGGTACCGCCTCGCCGCTTGTTTGTATTGCGGACACGCATCAAGAAAACAGACGCTTCGCGGGTGCACGCGCCGTATTTGTCTCGAGCCCATACGCCCGTCCCGCTAGAGACGATGGATGTTGAGACGCAGCGTCGTACCCGAGGACCGAATTTGGCCGGGCGCATCCGGTTTGAACGGGCCTCCGCTCGCTCCCCGCGCAGGCCGGCCTTCCTTTGGGCCACGAATTTGGACCCGCATGTTAGGCCCGTTGTCTTGTGGTACAACGAGCTAAGGCCATTTTTCCGCCGTGTAGGTTATAACACCGCGGACATATTATTATTATTATTATTATTATTATTATATATATATATAATGCGTTGCCACACACTTCAACACCGCTCTCTGACGGTGGTGGCGGCACACCGCAGGGGGGGTGGGGGGGAGGGGGGCGAGGAGCGCGACGCAATCAGGGCGGCAGACTATATCGGTTGATGATTGATTTGCTACGCCATTTGCTATATAGTATGGAGTACATCGTATTTGGATCGCCTCCTTGGTGTCGGTGTCTTCGCCGGAACCCGCGGCAGACGACGAGGCTCCAAGTTGGAAGTTGTTCCTCCCGTTGGATGCGCGTATTTGGAGGATCTTACGCCGAGCAAGTCCTCCGGCGGGTCGCCGCAGTGAAGCACGCCGTCACGGGATCCGGAGGCGGCATAGTTTCTCGTTGAATGGAGGCTAGGGTTTTTTCCTTATACATGCTTCCCAAGAAGCAATCTCAACCATTGAACCGAGATCAACGGTGCACAAGCCTTCGGGCTTGTCGCCGGTTTTAGCTGCTTTGTTGGGCTCCAAATTCATCCTCCATCCGGAAGGATAGCCCAACAAAAATCTGTTCCTCATCATCCACAAACTCACAAGACGCGAGGCTTTTTCGCCTTGCTTCATTTCATTGTAATCCAATCCACAAGCATCCGCAATTCAAGATAGGTAGCCTCCGGTTTTTGCGGTGCTTGTCCTCGAAAGTGTGGGGAAACAAAAAAAATACTTCCAAATGACCCTTCCATTCCGATCTTGATTCATTGCCATGATAAAGCTCAATCCGCACATACGGAATGCATCGATAACACTAGCCTTCACACAACCAAAGTAATCACTACGGATATGTACACAAAGAAATCAGTTCCACACCACAAGCATGCATCTTGAAAGCAAAGTTTCAATAAACCATAAAAGTGCACTATCAAGCGGTGCAAAATGAGTGCCACAATAAACAAACAAGTTACGTCATTAGTCTTAAGAAGTCGACATCTCAATTTATAAAATATGACAAAGGAAAAAGATGACAAGGTAGACGTTCACACAATCAAATTTAACCTCCTATGCGGCTCGAAGGCACGCAACATAGCACAAGTTTTCTTATTTTTGCGGCATGAAGGCACGCAAAGCACGCCCAACCGGTACTCATCACACCTCCTATGCTTACAAACATTCGTGAATGCCAAAAGAACTCGATCACGAGCGCTTGAGGACAAAAGCCGAATCATCTCTTACGCCACCGGCTTCATCTTGGTCTTCAAGAGTGGCTTCCGGTCTTGATCGCCAAAGATCGTCTTGACAAAGAGTTTACAAGCAATGTTGGTCATAATGCTCGGTCACACACAACGCATGCTCATAAAGATCAACAATACTCCTATCATGCATATCCCCGATGTGCACAAGGTCAAAGTGGAGACCCGGCACAAGGGCGAAATGCTACTTTTATATCCTTGGAAGCACCGAACATTAGTTTTGATTTAAACTTGTCGTCGTTGCCAATATTCAAAATCGCATTTGTCACGCCCCGTCCAAAATTCTATTTTCTCGAGAACTTTGGCACTTTGAATAAAGAAGTTGACAAATTCCACATCTCTCTTCTTCGCCCTTGTAATCTAACGATTACTAGTTTCTTAAGGTGGCTTTGAAGACAATCAAGATGATCAAGGGCATAATGGTGCTTCACCCTTTTTGACCTGGCCTTCAAAGAGACACGCAAATGAAACAAACAAAAAAATGCGGAATTTGAACACCCGCAAAACGTAGTGACAACGATTGCACAATTTGACTAAATGAACTTTTATTCGACATAATTCGGATTACACATAAACAATTCAATTCATAAATATCATGAAATACCGGCTACATTTGAGCGTGTAAAAAAATCTCATCAAGCAATATAAGCTAGAAACTAAATGTGGAATGCAAGGTACATATATAAATTTTTGATCCAAATGTTAGTTACCTTCACATAGAGCTTTTGGAGGCGGGGAAACAATTCGAAGACTAACAAAGATCATTAATGTCGAGATGGCATGCACACAACCAAAACTTTAAAAAGCTCCCATCGGATATGGGAATGCCAGAGGTATAGACATCGCGCAAAACAAAACTTTGGTTATACGTATTGACATAATGTATAAATAATAAAATAAATCAAGTAATGGCATGGTGAACTTACACACTACACACCTTACAAATACCAAACTCAAATGTCGTAGGGGGCGAATTCGAGGGGCCCCAAGAACTCGAAGCTTTGGAGCCATTTGGATGCGAACGTGCGTGAGGCGGGGCTCAATGTAAGTCGGGGGAAAGAGTAATGGTGGCGTTCAATGAATAGCTTTTCTAAAAGAGGAGCAAACTCAATCACCACTTCTCTCGAATTTTGCTCGGACTTAGAATATTCTTCGTCGGAAAGACCAAACGACCTAAGTGTACAATTAGTTATGCAGATGCAAGAAAGTCCGACATTTCCGACAAGTACCAAACTCGTAGTATGGGGCATTTGGAGAGGAGCGTATGGAGCATTTTGTCCCCGATAGCCATGCTATTTGGATGGTAAGCTCTTTCATATTGGCGAAATGTAAACTATCTAAATCAAGACCGGAAACTTGGCGAACTCATGGTGTAGTCTAGGTCCGTGTCTATCATCCGCGATGGTGAGAGAGCAAAGGGAGGAGGATACTTGAGAAATGGGCCGGCGGCTCGGCACCGATATGTGAATGCGTTCCAAAGCTCGAGATGCTCAAGGCTACCAGATTTAGGGGATTGAAGCCGGACTGTAGATCCGGATAGATGTTGTCTATGCTTTGACAACCAAAGCACGCCCGGCGAAAATTACCCGAATGATTGGAGATGATCCGAGATACGATCAAGACAACGTCAAATATAGGGTCGGGCGCTTGGCTTTGGCGCTTGATGAGCTTGATGTCGCCGTCGCGGAGGTTGAGCGGAGAGTTCGCCATAGGTGGCGCCACCGGTGGATAATACTTGCGCCCTAGCCGTGCCGGGTTGGTAGGAGGGAGATGATGGCGGTGAGAATGTCGTGCGGGAGGTTGCCGATAAGATCGGAGCTAGCGGGGCAGGGTTTGAAGCTGGTTTTGATGGATCTAGCCGGATGACTCGCCATTTCCTGGGCGAACCTAGGTTTCTTCATACCGGATCTATCTATTTGGCGAAAACCGTTGCACGCGTTTCTTTCTTGACGGCTCTAGTAGTACAAGACTAGGTTTCTACGGTAGAAACAGCCGGCGGTGGCGGCGATATTTTTTGCAACATCAACGAACCGTGGCCGTCCGATTTGATCGGACCGCTAAGGTCGTCGATTCTTAAGCCAAGCACAGCCTCGGGCTAAGAATGCACAGCCCAAGTTGGCCCTCCAGCAACTGAACTATTCACAACAGCGCCGGTATTGATCGCCCCAGTCCCCACGCCACGCAGAAAGCAGAGTGGAGTTGGGATGCGCATTACGCACAAGATGGTCCCACGGGCAACAAGTTCAATTCAATATAATAATATATATATATTTTACAAATGCTGTATCCAAAGACGGTCCGAAGCATATGTATGTGTGGTCAACAATTTGTACGAACAAGCTACTAGCATCATATATTTTATCAAATTGAGCAAGCGGTTATCGAGTTTGCATCGATCATCACATAGTTTTAATACTAGCTTAGCTAGATAGTACATCATCACCAAAACTAAGTCAAGACAAGCATAAGATCGATCACCAAAAAAAAAAACTTGAATGACCCTTCCATTCCAGTCTTGCTTCATTGCCATGATAAAGGTCAATCCGCACACGCAGTAATGCATTGACAACACTAGCCTTCACACAACCAAAGTAATCACTACGGATGTGTACACAAAGAAATCAGTTCAAAACCACAAGCGGTCATCTTGACAAAGAAGGTTTCAATAAACCATAAAATCGCACCATTAACCGCGGCAAATGAAAGTGCTACAAATTGTCATTAGTCTTATGGAGTCAAGATCTCAATTTTTAAATATGACAAAAGAAAAATATGACAAGCTAGACGTTCACACGATCAAATTTGACACATGAGTAGAAGTTCCATCCATCGTAAACTCTCCACAATGTACATTACATGACACGAGTTTACAAGCAACATAGGTAAATATGCTTGGTCACACACAATGGATGCTCAAAAAGATCAACAATACTCATATCATGGGATGCATATCCCTAATGTGCACGCCAAGGTAGAGACTCAAGCTACTATTCACTTGGAGCGCACCACACCTTGGGCCTAGAACGCAAGATTTATTATCTTCAAATTACTCCAAAGTAGAGATGAGTAGGAGGGCGCGGCTAAGGCCAAGCATGAAGCTGACATTGCGCATCAAAAGCAGGCAATTGCGGCGGCCAAGGCGCAACATGAGGACGAAGTTGTGCAACTCAAGCAGTAGCCCCGCTAAATGATGAGCCCAAGAAGGCAAAATAGGCCGAGGCCGGCCGAGGAGCAGATGGCAAAGGCGCAGGTGGTTGCAAATATCAAAAAGAGCACGCCGTTGTGGTTGCCAATCTCGAACGAGAGCACACCAACGGGATGTGCTTTTCACGCCTCCCATCCTTTTATAATCTCCCCGCGTGGGTCTTTGGGTTTGTACCTAGGATCAATCGGAAAAAGTATTTAAGACAACAAAATTATTGAGCAATGTTGTACAAGCTATAGCATGAGACACAATGAGATATGCAAGACAAAACAAAACCTTTTAGAGCCATTCAACAAAACCTTCAAAAAAAGGAAGGATAATGCACTTTACAATCTAGATTTCGATGCTCACCCAAGAAGATGTGCTTCTCTTTGCGACATTTTTTCGGCCTCCGCCCAAAACACCCACGCATCGTAGCGGGCGCCAAGGCGCAACATGAAGACGGTTCGAGATCCGGCAAGAGCCCCGCTAAATGAACGGGATGTGGTTTTCACGCCTCCCATCCTTGGCGCAACATGAAGACGGTTGCGATCCGGGGAAGAGCCCGCTAAATGAACGAGGATGTGCTTTTCACGCCTCCCATCCTTTTATAATCTCCCGCGTGGGTCTTTGGGTTTGTACCTAGGATGAATCGGGAGAAGGTATAAGACAACAAAATAATTGAGCAATGTTGTACAAGCTAGTAGATAGCATGAGTCACACAGATATGGATGTGGGCCTGATGTCCGCTTTAAGATCCCGGCTTACTTTGTATTTGCATTTGGTTTTCCTCCTCTTAATGAAAACGGGTGAATGGCCCGGAAAAAAAAAAGTCACACAGATATGCAAGACAAAACAAAAACCTTTTTATAGCCATTCAAAAACCCTTCAAAAAAGGAAGGATAATGCACTTTACAATCTAGATTTCGTGCTTACCCAATATGTGCTTCCGCGACGGACCCCGTGACCGCAACCACCAAAAAAAAGAAAAGAAGATGTGCTTCCGCGACGGACCCCCCGTGATCCGCAACCACCAAAAAAAGCAAAACTTTTTGTATTTGCCGCTTCAAAACCACACGAAAAACCATATCTAGCTGCATGGATGTGATAAAGAGCACCACCCCGGTGCGGAGACGGCTAAGGCTTAAGGCGAAAAGTGCCCCCGCGTGTCGGATCGCTGTACTCAGGTTTGGTTGAGAATCTTGAGATGAGTTTGGAAACTCGTGACGGAGAAGAGGTGAGAAGAGCACTACTAACTAGTAGTACAAAGATGAGAAGAGGTGTAGTGTGGGAGAAGGAAGTGACGAGAGACGCGAGAGAAAAATGCCCATAGTAGCACTATAAAGGAATCCGAGGTGGCTACTCTAGAGTGTTCGATGCGCACACCATGGTCCCACGGTTAATGTAAAAGGGCGATCAGAATTTGTGTGCTAGTATTTCGAAATTTCAAACATTATTTAGAGAATTAGGAATTGGCCCTAAAAAAAGTTTGTCCTACTCTATCCCAACTACCATCGTGTGGGCCCACTTGTAATTTTATCTAAATATATCCATGTGATATCTTGTTTTGAATAATTAATTGAAACAAATTTAGTAGTGTAATCAGAATTTAATTTAGATTTTTGGTTTCTCGGTTGGTGTAAAACATTTTTAGGTATTTCAAATTGTGGCCCGCCGGGGCCATTTTCTCTCTCGCCTATAATTAATCCGACGCCGCGACAAGGAACCGTAAGCGTTCACGTTGCCACGCCATCTCCCCGTCCCTCCGGCCACGCGAGTCCCCTAGAGTATTGTTGGAAAAGGTTTTGGTCAAAACTTTTTGGGAGATATAAAACTTGTCGTTCCGGCCCATCCTCGTAGTGTCATTCGCACCATCCTATAGACCCGGTTTTTCAAGCATCGGTCTCAGAGAATCGTAATCATGATGATGACATGCTCGAGCCGCGGTACGAGGTGTACCGTACATCGTGGGTCACGTATGGAGTCATTTCACATGCCCGCTCGAGAGAGAGAGAGAGAAGGAGGTGATCGCTCGATGCCAAATTTGTTTCAACACAAGGCCAAAATTTGCCTCTTTACGAACAAATCAAGCTGAATTCGTTTGTTGAGCCACAATGCACAAACTAGCAATACAAGGTTCGATATGCATTCTTGAGAGCCGAGCATTCCAAATTTGAACAATTTTTAATATAACAACATTACGGAGAACAAAGTTGTTTTGCTAGCGCGATTTTGGCCGATTTAATAGAATTCGTGAGACATAACAAGTTGAAACTAGATGAAGCAAGAGCAAGCGAACATTGTCAAAAAAAAAAGAAGCAAGAGCTAGGCTACGAAGACATATATGGACGCCCCTCGGGTCCGCATCAGTAGGGACGAGCTTGCGGCCGGATTATAATCAACGAAGTTGTAGTGAAAGGGTCTCGAAGAAGTTGTAGTGAAACAAGGTAACCCGAAGTCTTTGAGTCTTTCGCCGACTAAAAAAAAAAAATACTCAACTCGGGCCGAGGAGAGCGGAGCTGCCCACAAATGACCTCCAAAGACTGAGCCAAACTTTAAAATAGAAACTAGTACTACGTAAGAACCAAATTATTGAGCAATATAGCAGAGTCACATAAATTTGTAAGACAACGGACTGTTTCGGTGTTGCGCTACATCCGTGCTAGATGCTACTGGAAGTGCCAAGAAGTACCTCGGAAGGAGACATCCATTCCTCGAGGACCTAGACTTCACAAGCACAAAGAAAATGTGGTTTTCTTGCCACATTTTCTTCGACCTCCTCCCCATCCTTTTATAATCTCCCCGTAGATCTTTGTGGCTAGCATGAATCACGTAAATATATAAAGACAAAACAAAACCTTTTTAGAGCCATTAAAAACTTGAAAGAAGGAAATGCATTTTAGAGATCTCGCCGGGTGTTTACCCAAGAAGACGTGCTTCTTTTTGCGACATTTTCTTTCGGCCTCCTTCCCAACCCAACACTACACTAGAGATCGAGCGGCGGGACTTCATAGACCACTAGAGATCTGAACGGGCGGGACTCGATCCCAGATCGGCGTCATCAAAGTGCGGCCGCATCCACCTAACCGAGCCAAAATTACCGCAAAAGATAGAAAATAGAGGCCATCTATTTATAATCTCCGCCAGAGGTCTTTGTGTTTGTACCTAGGATGAATCGGAAAAGGTATAAGACAACAAAATAATTGAGCAATGTTGTACAAGCTAGTAGATAGCATGAGTCACACAGGATATGCAAGACAAAACAAAACCTTTTATAGCCATTCAAAAAACCCTTCAAAAAAAGGAAGGATAATGCACTTTACAATCTAGATTTCGGTGCTTACCCAAATATGTGCTTCCATGACGGACCCCAGATCTGCAACCACCAAAAAAAAAGGAAAAACTTTTGTATTTGCCGCTTCAAAAACCACACGACAAACCATATCTAGCCGCATGGATGTGATAAAGAGCACCACCCGCCCGACGGTGATGAAGGCGAAGGCGAAGGTGAGGCGCACTCCCGTGGTCGGATCGCTCCCGTACTCATCAGTTTGGTTGAGAATCTTGAGATGAGTTTGGAAAGTCAGGACGGAGAAGAGGTGAGAAGAGTACTACTAACTAGTACAAAGTATGAGAAGAGGTGTAGTGTGGGAGAAGGAAGTGACGAGATCATGAGAGAGAAAAAATGCCCATAGTAGCACTATAAAGGAATCCGAGGTGGCTACTCTAGAGTGTTCGATGCGCATACACCATGGTCCCACGGTTAATGTAAAAGGGCGATCAGAATTTGTGTGCTAGTATTTCGAAATTTCAAACATTATTAGAGAATTAGAATTTGGCTCAAAAGTTTGTCCTACTCTATCCCAACTACCATCATGTGGGCCCACTTGTAATTTTATCTAAATATATCCATGTGATATCTTGTTTTGAATAATTAATTGAAACAAATTTAGTAGTGTAATCGGAATTTAATTTAGATTTTTGGTTTCTCGCTTGGTGTAAAACATTTTTTAGGTCTTTCAAATTGTGGGGGCCGGTGGCCATTTTTTCTCTCTCGCCTATAATTAATCCAACGCCGCGACAAGGAACCGTAAGCGTTCACGCGCCACGGCCGCCTCTCCGTCCTCGCCGGCCGCGCGAGTCCCCGTAGTATTGTTGGAAAAGGTTTTGGTCAAAAACTGCTTTTGGGAGATATAAAAACTTGTCGTTCCGCCCATCCTCGCAGTGTCATCTCGCACCATCCTATAGACCCGGTTTTCAAGCACGGGTTCGTGAGAATCGTAATCATGATGATGACATGCTCGAACGCCGCGGTACGATAGAGGTGTACCGTACATCGTGGGTCACGTATGGAGTCATTTCACATGCCTGTTCGACGAGAGAGAGAGAGAGAAGGAGGTGACCGCTCGATGCCAAATTTGTTTCAACACAAGGCCAAAATTTGCCTCTTTACGAACAAATCAAGCTGAATTCGTTTGTTGAGCCACAATGCACAAACTAGCAATACAAGGTTCGACATGCATTCTTGGAGAGCCGAGCATTCCAAATTTGAACATTTTTTGATAATATAACAACATTACGGAGAACGGGTTGTTTTGCTACCGATTTTTGGCCGATTTAATAGAATTCCGTGAGACATAACAAATTTGAAACTAGATGAAGCAAGAGCAAGCTTTAACATTGTCAAAAAAAAAGAAGCAAGACCTAAGCTACGAAGAAATATATGGACGCCCCTCGGGTCCGCACTCGAGTAGGGACGACGACACACTCGAGGAGCTTGCGGCCGGATTATAATCTCCAAGTAAGAGGTCTTAAGCGCTAGCCATGGCCATGACTAGGGCTCGAGACTTACACGGGAGATTATAGTCCTACGGCCGTGAGCCCCACTCGCCAAAGTCCACTCAAAGGGTCTCTCTCCGCAAGTTCTAGAGAAACAAGCAAAACTTGAGTTTTATGTTTTTAGGGCTCTCAAACAGTTGGGTCGTGGATAAACACCAATCGCAATGGCAAGTAATCTATCTCGCCTGGAGGTGTGGTGTCAATCGAGGAGAACAACATGAAGCTTGCTCACATTGGTTTTTGCACATCGCTCCTCCTCCAACCTTTAATAATCTCCCCGTAGATATCTCGTGGTTGTAGAAGGTAGCATGAGTCACACACAGATATGTAAGACAAACACTAAAACTTTTTAGATCCATTCGTAAATCACTTCAAGAAAGGAAGGATAATGCACTATACAATCTAGATTTCGTGCTTACCAAGAAGACGTGCTTCCGCCGACGGACCCTGAGATGCGCAACAACCAAAAAAGAAAAGAAGATGTGCTTCCGTGACGGACCCCAGATCTGCAACCACCCAAAAAAAGAAAAGAAGATGTGCTTCCGCCGACGGACCCGAGATGAGAACCACCAAAAAAAGCAAAAACTTTTGTATTTGCCGCCTTCAAAAACCACATGAAAACCCATATCTAGGTGCATGGATGTGATAAAGAGCACCACCGCCGGAGATGGATGGAGACGAAGGCAAGGCGAGGGGTCCCCCCGTGGTCGGACCGCTCTCTGGTTGAGATGAGTTTGGAAAGTCGACGGAGAAGAGGTGAGAAGAGTACTACTAGTACAAGATGAGAAGAGGTGTAGTATGGGAGAAGGAAGAGGAGAGATCTGCGAGAGAAAATCGCGCCCATAGTAGCACTATAAAGGAATCCGAGGTGGCAAATCAGAGTGTGTTCGATGCGCACACCATGGTCCCACGGTTAATGTAAAAGGGCGATCAGAACTTGTGTGCTAGTATTTCAAAATTTCAAACATTATTTAGAGAATTAGGAATTTGGCCTTGAAAAAAAGTTTGTCCTACTCTATCCCAACTACCATCGTAGGGCCCACATGTAATTTTATCTAAATATATCCTTGTGATATCTTGTTTTGAATAATTAATTGAAACAAATTTAGTAGAGTAATCGAATTTAATTTAGATTTGGTTTCTCGTTAAAACATTTTTTTAGGTATTTTAAATTGTGGGGCCCGTCGGTGGCCATTTTCTCTCTCTCTCGCCTAGTATAATTAATCCCGACGCTTCTACGACAAGGAACCGTAAGCGTTCACGTCGACGCCACGCCTACGGCTCGCTTCGCCGGCAAGCGAGTACCCGTAGTGCGAGTCCGAAGTAAATGTTTTCAAACCGCCCATGACAAGATGATCTCAAATCAAAATGTTGTAAGCTACGGAGTAAGTTTCATGGATATTTTAAAAACCAGGACTCGGCGGGGACGATATCCCCACCCGTATTTCTTTAAGAAGAAGATCTTCCCACGGATCCCGGAAAACCCCCGAACCCCGGCCCCGCCCGACATGGGAGCCCATAGACCCGTGAGAAGAGTCGCTTCACACCATGCTTTGGCACACGGGGACCGGCGAGGGTTTTTTTGTTGAAATCATGCGTCCGAGAGGACTCAAGAACATCACTTAAAATAATTTAAAATAAGACAAAACATCGAATAAGATGGCACGGAAACCAGGGTGACAAACTCGGTGGGATGGAGGGAGTAAGTGAAGGAAGAGGCCGGTCCCAATCGGCAAAGATCGTCCCGGCGCGATCGGCTCCTAGGTAAATGCTACGTGCACCCGTAAATCGTACATGCATGAACTTAAAACTACATTTTTCAAGCTTCGAAAAATTCCCAAAAAAATATAAATAAACTATTACGGGCAAAGAAATGTAATCATTGTGCAACAGCTTCAGTTCGATTCGCATGAAGTGCTTGCGTAGTTCACGCTTGTCCGGGCCGTTGACGTTGAGTCGCAGGGCGATCTCCCCGCAACACCTCTCGCGTAAGAGGGTGAACGCATTGTGCTAAGCGCTGCCCCGAAGTCGGGCGGTTTGTTTCAGCTTGTCGACAGTGGCGAGGCGGTGTCGCAGCCTTCCACTAACACGGTAGACATGCCTCGCTTCGAGCACGCCCTCCGGGTTGCCGATCCAGGCAAGCGTGCGATGAGACTCACACGAGTAGTACAATGCCCCGGCCCCCGCCGTAGACACACACGAGACAAAGACCTGGTCTAGCCCGATGCTCGGTCCTACCAGGGGTCATGGCACGCCGCTTTCATCCGCAAACAGTGGCCCGCGATTGAAGAGGTCCTCCATAGGATGCTTTGTGTGCATGGCGACGTGCACGCAAGCTCCACAAGCAAGTGCTCGAGCGGTGGGGAGGTGGGAGGTGAACAGCTAGGTTGTGTGGCGCTCGGTTGAGAGTAGTAATAACTAGACTAGAGGTATTCCGTAGCGTTGCCGCTGGTAGAAAGAGGGTATTATCTTTGTTAAAGTATTGAATTGTGTAATCACTAAAATTATCTCGCAAAAAGATTATTTAATCTTATGTTTAAAACGTTAAACTCTAAGCTAAACCAATATTGAATAGAAATATTTAGATATGTTGGACGGTGACAACTTTCGTAATGCAATAAAACATATATATAATAATTTATTTGAGGAAATCCTTGGTATATGTTTTAATCCCGTTTAACTTTGTCCTTCACGGCGTCATATCCCCACGTGTTGACACGGTATGAACGAGAAATCTAGTAACGTATAAGTTAGAATATTTACTACGTACTATCACACCCTCTTATTCTCTCTTTTTTTTTTTTTTTCCCGTTCTCTCCCTCTCTCTCTCTCTCTCTCTCTCCGACTCTCTCTCTCTCTCTCACCGCCGCTACTCTCTTCCCCTCACCCCCTCGCTCGCTCTTCACTTTTCTCTCACCCTTTCTTTTCTCTCTCGGCTACACTACACGGCAGACGAGCGTGGACCGACGGTTGAAGGCATCCAAGGCCACGCGGTGGTGGGCTCGCGGGCAAATGGTCGCACGCCATATTTCCCCAAGGGCCCACCTGTCATTGAAACCTCTCACTTCTCCTTGCTAGCATGGACATGGTCCAAAGAGAATACAGAGACGGGAGAAGAGACCATGAGATCGGTTCACATCACAAATGGCCGGTCCCAATCAAGTAAAGACTAGACCCCAAGGCCACCGCTAGGTAAAATACGCGGCAAGCCCAAGAACGCACATGAGGAGTTTAAAACTACATTTTCCAAGCTACGTAAAAATTCTTAAAAAAAATTAATAAACAAATATGTACACCCAATACCCTACACATACAAGCTACACCCTCCTATTCTTCATTATTTTTTTACTTTACTCTATACCAACTACCATCAGTGGGACCCACCTATAATTTATAAAATATAACCTTATGACATCTAGTTTTGAAAGATTTATTGAAAGGAATTCAATGGTGTAATAATCGGAATTTAAATTGGTTTTTTGGTTTGTGAGTTATAACATTTTTTAGTTAGTTCAAAAAAAGGGGGCCTCGCCACAAGATCTCATATAGAATCCGAGGTGGCAAATCGTAGAGTGTTCGATGCGCATACACCATGGTCCCACGGTTAATGTGTGTTTAGTTGGTGAAATATTTTGGGTTCGCTAATCAGTAGCACTTTTTGTTTGTATTTGCTATTGTTATCCTATTATAGAGTAACTAGGCTCAAAAGATTCGCCTCGCACTTTTTGGGGCTTAATCGTAACTTGTGTGCTAGTAGTATTTCAAATTTCAAACATTGTTTGGAGTAGTAATAGGACTATATGGCCTATGGGTAAAGAAGAAGTAGGAATTTGGCCCCCGACAAAAGTTTGTCCTACTCTATCCCAACTTCCATCGTGTGGGCCCACTTGTAATTTTATCTAAATATATCCATGTGATATCTTGTTTTGAAGAATTAATTGAAACAAATTTAATGGTGTAATCGAATTTAATTTAGATTTTTGGTTTGTCGGGTTAAAACATTTTTTTAGGTAGGTGCTCATAGGGGTAGGGTTTGCACGTGTGTTCATAGGGTGAGTGTGCGTGCGCGTGTTGAGCGTCCGCGTTGTACTCTTGTGTAATCTCAAAAAAAAATTGTGGGCTCGCCGGTGGCCATTTTTCTCTCTCTCGCCCATCCTCGCAGGTGTCATCTCGCACCAAAGACGGGGTCAGAGAATCGTAATCATGATGACATGCCCGAGGTGTACCGGGCCCATCGGGGGGTCACGTATGGAGTCATTTCACATTCCCGCTCGATCGATCGAGAGAAAGAATGAGGTAGAGTGTTCGATGCCAAATTTGTTTCAACACAAGGCCAAAATTTGCCTCTTTACGGACCAAATCAAGCCGAATTCGCGTTTGTTGAGCCACAATGCACAAACTAGCACAAATTAGCAATACAAAGTTCGATACGCATTCGAGTAGGGAGCATCTATTTAGAAGGCAACCTCCTCCCCGCCCGGACACTGAGTAGAGATAACAAAGACCGGGCGAGATGGTTGCGGCCCTTGGGCAGATTATAATCTCCGTGGCAGGTCTTTAGCTCTAGCCATGCGCATGATTAAGGCTCGAGACCTATCTAACCGCCATCGCTTCTATTCGGGCAACCACAATGTGCATGCAACAATTGACCATAAGCGTGGGATCCATTTTTTTTGGGCAATAGCTATGGACAGCCAAAGCCACAATGGTGGAGCGACAAGCATGGGCCCATGTACAAGAAAAGCGTAGAAGATGTGTGAGAGAAAAAGAAGTGAAGATGTGAGAGAAATCATTGTTTATTTGCTTGTGGTACACTATAAGCTTGAGGTGTTTTTGGATGGAAAATAGCTATGGTCGAACTCCACAATGGTTGATGCCCTTCATGCCTACTACATTGTTGATGCCCTTCATGCCATCAAGGGGCAGGCAGAGAGAAGTGCCTCGGAGGGAGACATCCATTTCAGACGACACTTAACTGCAAGGAGGCATAGGCAAGACAACACAAAGAAAATGAGTTCTTCTTGCCACATTTTGTTCGACCTCCTGCCCATCCTTTTATAATCTCCCGCGTAGGTCTTTGTGGCTAGCATGAATCACACAAATATAAAGACAAAACAAATACCTTTTTAGAGCCACTAAAAACTTCAAAAAAAAGGAAATGCATTTTAGAGATCTCGGCCGGTGTTTACCCAAGAAGATGTGCTTCTTTTGCGACATTTTCTTCGGCCTCCTTCCCAACCCAACACTAGCTAAAACAAGAGATCGAGAGCGCCGGGACTTCAGAGACCACATGAAGTCGAGATCCGAACGGCCGGGACTCGATCCAGACCGCAACCATACAAAAAAAAAAAAAAACTCATGTATTTTTTGTTTCAAAAACCACATGAAAAACCATATCTAGCTGCATGGATGTGATAAAGAGCACCACCCGCCTGTGATGGAGACGGAAAGGCTTAAGGCGAAAATGCCGCATGTGTCGGACAGCTCAGTACTCCTGTGTTTGGTTGAGATGAGTTTGGAAAGTCGGGGACGGAGAAGAGGTGAGAATGTACAGTACATATGAGAAGAGGTGTAGTATGGGAGAAGGAAGAGACGAGAGACTGCGAGAGAAAACTGCCCATAGTAGCACTATAAAGGAATCCGAGGTGGCTACTATAGAGTGTTCGATGCAGGCACCATGGTCCCACGGTTAATGTAAAAGGGTGATCGTGAACTTGTGTGCTATATTTCGAAATTTCAAACATTATTTGTAGTAGTAATAGGACTATGGGAGAATTAGGAATTTGGCCCCGAAAAAAAGTTTGTCCTACTCTATCCCAACTTCCATCGTGTAGGCCCACTTGTAATTTTATCTAAATATATCCATGTGATATCTTGTTTTGAAGAATTTATTGAAACAAATTTAATGGTGTAATCGAGAATCTAATATAGATTTTTGGTTTCTCAGTTAAAACATTGTTTAGGTATTTTAAATGGGGCGGCCGATGGCCATTTTTCTCTCTCGTCAATAATTAATCCGACGCTTCGCGACAAGGAAAGCACCATCGCTGCCCTCTTCCCCTCACCCCTCTGCTTCGCTCTTCACTTTTATCTCACCCTTTCTTTTCTCTCTGGCTACACTACACGGCAGACGAAGCGTGGACCGACGGTTGAAGGCATCCAAGGCCACGCGGCTTTGTGGGCTCAGGGCAAATGGTCGCACGCCATATTTCCCCAAGGGCCCACCTGGTCATTGAAACCTCTCACTTCTCCATGCTAGCATGGACATGGTCCAAAGAGAATACGAGACAGGAGAAGAGACCATGAGATCGGTTCACAAAGATGGGCCGGCCGGTCCCAATCAAGCAAAGACTAGACCCGCGTCGGCCACCGCTAGGTAAATGTTGTACTCACGTGCAGCCCGAGATCGCATTAACGGAGGAGTTTAAAACTACATTTTCCAAGCTTCAGAAAAATTCCCCTAAAATTAATAAACAAACTCCCTACACATACACCCTCCTATTCTCTTTTTTTTTTTTTTTTCCCCTCTTTTTCGTTTTTTTTTTTTTACTTTACTCTATAATACCAACTACCATCAGGACCCACCTATAATTTATCGAAATATAACCATATGATTTCTTGTTTTGAAAGATTTATTGAAAGGAATTCAATGGTGCAATCGGAATTTAAATTGGTATTTTGGTTTGTGAGTTATAACATTTTTTAGTTAATTCAAACATTGGGGCACGCCTTTTGGCAAATATTTTGCCATCTACTATTAACGAGGCGGTCTACTAGTGCAGCTCTAGTCCGCCTCGATTCTCCAATGCATGCTTGGTGAGGCAGGCCATAGTTAGTGACAAGTGTAGCCCGTCCGTGGCTCTTCCTTTTAAAAAAAAATTATTTTTTTTGTCAAGAGAAAATAAAAGGAAAACACCCTCGAATGGAATAGCTAGAGATGCTTTTTTTTTTTTGTTGATTGTCCTAATTATAGTATATATCACAACTAAGAACACACATGTCCCAAATCAAAAAGTTGTAAACTACAAAGTTTCATGGATATTTGAGAACTACAATCACTATATTGGTAGTTTGTTGTCTATAAGAGGTCAATTAAAACACTTAAATTTCAATTTTGATTTTTTAATTTGAGGCCTAGTTTTCCTTTTACAAGATAATTTCAAAGCAAAAGTTTTGAAATTCTTTTGGGCTCCACATGTCATAGAGTAGAAAAATATGGCAAGATTCCTTTAGGCAAAAACAAAGTTAAGCAAGATTCTTAGGTCGTGTTTAAATCAACCAATTTGGCTCGACGCCTCAAAATTCCAATCACATCAAATCATTAAATGTATCAAAAGACGCATGCATTGAGTATGAAACGTAGGTAATAAACAAAATAGCTAATTGCACAATTTAGATGAGTACATTGCGAGAGACTAAACTTTTGAGCCTAGTTACCCCATGCGATGGTATAGGATAATATTTACCACAAACAAACAAAAAGTACTACGGTGCTTTTCAGATTCGCAGAGACGCGGCGCGGAACCGGGCGGTGGACACAAAGAGCCGTTCCAAGGCGACGCCAATCCGGCACGTGCATAACCGCTGCCGACAAGTCTCGAGGTGCCGTGGTAAGAGAGAAGGGAGAGAGTTCACCGAGGCGCCACGCCGAGGTGCTCATGGCGCCCATGGCGGCCGCGTGGTTGCCGAGGGCGGTGAGAATCGCAAATAAAATTTTACACCTCACAAACATGAATATACCAATCGCAAATAAATTTTACACCTCACAAACATGGATATACCATTGTCATCACTCTAGTCACTCATCATTTCAATTTTGCAATCAAACATCCATGCAAAGCACATAATTTGGAGAAATACAACACATTGATATTTAATCACAAACACCATCGCCCCATAAACACCAACAAAACAAAATAACACATGGACTACAACTAATTAAAACGTCTAACCCGGTGTTCATCGCTGCATGGTACTCAAACTCAGAGGACGGATCTATCGAACATCAACCAATGCTTGCAAGCACACAACCAAAAGGTAGCAAAAGTCGTTCGATCTCGATCATCTAGCTTAGAGCTAAGCTTAGCAAAATGTACAACACACCTCTTATACCAACGCCGCAAAGAAGCGAAGAACATACTACATAAAGGGCGATCCTACACCCTCGGCCGCAACACCCACTTAAAGCCGCCATACTAATCCCGCCCCCATTCGCCGTGGTGCCGCAGAATTGTCTCCACATTGCCGGGTTAAAGGCCCGGGCGAGGCACCGTTAAAATGTGAAAGCAGACGATGCTACCACCGCTTTACCGATACGGCAAGAAGAAATCGCCGCGGCAACACTTTCGCCTCGCATGAAGCGCTTTTGGGCAGTTCACGCTCGGCTACGGGCCAGGTTTGGCCGCCGCCGAAGTCACGCCGATCTCCCGCAACACCTCTCGGCACTATCGTCATCGGGCGGGCGGCGTTCCGCGTAGAGCGTAAGAGCGTGAACGTATCGGGCCACAAGATGCCCCGAAGTCGGCGTTTGTTTCAAATTTTGTCGAGGCGGCGACGGTGTCGCTGCCTTCCACGAACACGCGTGTACATGCCTCGGCTCAAGCACGCTCCGGCTGCCCGCACGGCAAGCTTGGTGATGAGACTCCCGCGCCGATACCACAGTAGTACGTAAATGCCCCCAGCCGTATTCACAGACAAAGACCCGTCTAGTCGGATGCTCGCCCCACCGTGGGGTCGCTGCATGCCGCTTCATCTCGCGGCAACGTGGCCCGCCGCAGATTGAAGAGGTCCTCCATAGGGATGCCCCTCGCGTGCATGGCGACGCTACCGCAAGCTTCCACGCTGCGTCTGGAAGGTTCTCCATGGCGCAACGCGGGCGCAAGGGGTGGGGGCTTTTGTTGGAAACTCGAGCGCGGGTTTTTTGCCGAAACTCGCTGGGCGGTTTTTTTTTGCCGGAATGGGTGAACAGCAGCGCGCGGTGCGAGGCGTAGCCCGGTGCACGGAGACGTGGGATTTTATGAGCGCTAGCCGGTGCTACGGGAGGTCGATCGTCGGACATAAAACCCGCTGCTGAACGCGGGCGAAGGAAATGGGCGTGACGCCCTATCCTAGTGCGGCGTCTTTAAGTCTAGTCTCATTTGAGTTTCATACGCAGTTTTTTAAAAAATTACACAAAGGCAACTCGACGCCACAATATGCACGCACACTCACCCCTATGAACGCACGCGACGCTAATCCCTACCCCTATGAGCACCTCCGAAGGATTGGGCAGCCGACACATCCGGAGATTCTCGAAGTCACCATAGGCCTCGTTGTCACGGTGGAACGCCGCTACCACTTAATGCATAATGTCGGTAAATCATGGGAAAATCTCAAGAAAAGGTGCGAAAGCACTAGGATTATTTGAACCCCGGTGGGTAGCAACCCACTAGACCGCCCTACCATTGGACTACAAGGGCATTAATTAGGCTAATGTGGCACCATATTAATATTGAGAGTGATGATATAAGAGTTTAATGGGAGTAGAGAGAGTTTCATCCCCATTAATCTCTTTCTCGCGACCGTTTCTAAAATCTGAATGTGTTGGAAATCGCGGACATGAAACCCCGTGCCCATTGAGACCGACCTAAACATAAATGGTTTCAAACTACACATGTTTTTCCATGCCGATGAGCGGTCCCACCACGCACCTTCTCCCGCCCCAGTGTCCCAACCGCACTGGTGGCGCTCTTTCCCTTGTGCATGCCAAAAATTTTCAAGAATTTGCGCGTTGACGCCGAAAGCATTCGCGAAAACTCAAAATCCCTCATCCTCCCTCACCATGCCATTCTAGGGTATACTGACCCGCCCGCTTACCTACAAACCCCACCGCCGTTGACAACTACCACCGCCGCAACCAACCACCGCCCCGCCATTCTAGCTTTTCAAGCGACGGCGCATCGCGCTACGACCACCGCCCAACCCATCTCCGATCCATCTCCGACGCGCGACCGATTCCGGGTTAATCTACTACCGCTGACGGCTTCATCCTCCACCCGAGCGAAGCGAAGGCGCCGCCGGGCCATCTCCAACAAAGCGGTTTTGTAGTCCCTATAACCGCCTAAATTGAATGTAGATAGTATTAGGCCATGCTAATTTTCAGCGCGATCAAATTTTGAAATCTGCTCGCGGCGAAGGTGGTAGTGCTCTACCGCTTCAGAAACGGAAGGTCCCGGGTTCAAGCCCTAGCCCTCGCGATATTGCACATGGTGCGGGTAAGGCTTAGCGCTAAAATACTTACCCCTGATCCGCGACAAGGCGGGAGCCTACGGCACTGGTACGCCATTTTTCAGCGACGAAGGTGCTCTAGTGATTTCCATCCAACAAAGAGCCCATCAATGCATCATCGCAGGAAGAGATAGCGAGCACCACGGTGTCGCCTGAATTTTCGGTCGCCTGCGAGGAAAGGTGATAATTTTGTGCTCGATTGATATATAGAGTCAGTATATACTGAACTTGACGCCCGACCGCTACTATAATGTTGTTATCCGGTGTTTTTGTCATAGGAAGCTGCAACTACTGCCGCTTATTTTCTTCACGGACCATCAAGGCGGGAGAGATAGAGAGCACGCAGTTGTCGCCGATTTTTTCAAATACCAGAATCGAAAGTGAAGGTGATAACTTTATCCTAAGATGGATATATCTAGTTGTTAGATACCGAACCCCGACACCGATTCGCTAGAATGTAAGTGAGGGAAGGTGGTACCTTCATCCCGAGATGGATATCTAGAGTTGTAGATCTTGAACAATACACCCGACCGCTACTATAACTATAATGTTGTTATCTCTGTGTGTTTTTGTCATAGGAAACCGCAACTACCGCCGCTTATTTTCTTTATAAAAAGTTCCTATTAAATGAACTGTTGCTAAACTACAGTTTATTTTCTTTATAAAAAGTTCCTATCAACGGCAAGAAGAGAGCTCGATGAAGCCGACGTTGAAGACACCAAGATGTAGCGCCCGGGCCTTGAAGGTAGACGAGCCGTGATGAAGATCGGGGAGCGGCCGTGGCCAAGAACGCTTCCCAAAACCTTATTCACCTAGTATGATTTTTATCCTCGAGGGATATATCGAGTTGTAGATACTAAACTTGACACCGACCGCTACAATGTTGATATTTGTGGTGTCTTTGTCGCATCTAAAACCGCGATCATCTTTGCTATTTTTCTTTATAGATGAATATATATGCGTGCTCAAGAATCATGAGTGCTTTGTATAGTACTACTATCTTGGCTTACAAAAATGTGCCTATTAAATGGACATTCTTGAACTACCGGCTTGTTTATATTCATCTATTCCTCAACTACATTTTTTTTGTTCTCTCGCCTCGCCGGTTTGTATAGTCCTCATAAAGCGCCTATTACGTAATTGAACTATATAATTTTATCCTCACATGGATATTTTGAGTTGTTGATCTTCTTTGAACTTGAACCTAATCGCTACTATAATGTTGTTTGCATTCGTGTGTTTTTTGTCATATGAAACCGCGAACTACTGTTTTATATTTTCTTTACTGCATGAATTACATGCCGATGAAGATGAATGACCGCTTTGTAGAGTACTACAACTATCTTGTCTCAAAAATGTGCATATTAAATGAACTGTTGCTAAACAACGGTTTGTTTATGTTCCTCCGTTCTGAACTACATTTTTTGTGATATCGTGCCTCTCGGTGATATATGAACCCTACTTATTGTTAGATTTTTGAGTGCTAGCTATTGACTTCTCTCGTGAAACTTATTTTTTGATATAGGTGTCGACGGCGATTGGGTAGCTTTTGTTGCATAGAAGGGAAGGGAAAGGTATGAGCTCACAGAGGCCCCGGGCACCACGTAACGCATGGGGCTCGGTCTTCAGCCAGAGAAGGTTTTAGAGAAGGCAGCCCGCCCTTCCGAGGGCACTGGTGTAAGGGAAAGAGATATGCTCACGAGCACGCCCCGGCATCTCGGAACGAGGCAGGGCATCGATGCAGACGGACCGGATGCCGCAGGTTGAGATGGAATCGACTTGGTTGGACCGGATGCCGCAGCTTGAGATGGAATCATGAGGACATCGCGTTCACCACCGCCAACACCCCTAGCCCTGTAGGTGGTGAGAATGCGTAGAGTGGCTCGCCCCCATTTCACCGTAGTGGCTTCGAATGCCCTTCGCCGCATAGGCCAACCCTAAGTACCAAAGATGGATCTCCAATACTATCTTTCGAAGAGCTTCATAAGGCGGGGCCTTCTTGTCTTTGCTCTTCAAGAGTGGTACATGCAACTTATTTGCAAACAGCAATCGGTGGCGTTTATTGCATCGCCCGGGGAAAGAGGCCTTTTGGCGTGACACGCACGAAGAGGCTATGATCAATGTGGGTTTCGACGACTTGTTTGACCTCATGGCTTTGGATGTATTGGATATGGCCATCCTTCGCCGCATGACACCGTGAGTACAATTTCTTCTATTCGGACTCATTCGGGATGCCTCTTCATCTATTTGCTTGCTAAATTCGAGAAGGCTTATTTGGTTGACTCTACGCCCGCTTAAAGTCAAACATCGGGTCCGTGAAAAGTGCAATAGACCGGTGAGTGTTTCCTAAACGTACCCATCGTGTTTCATATGTTTGCGGTGCGCCGCGAAATCGATGAAAAGACATGTGGGTTCTACACGCCCACCACATGATGGTTTGCGATGAAACAAGTTCATTTGGATTGTCCCGAGGTAACTTTCGAAGTGCAGCTCCATCTTGTGCCTACCTTTGTTTGGCAATAAAGACCATGTGTACAACAAACACTTATGCCTACCTTATTTTGTATTAGGAATTTAACTTGTCCGAAATTCGATCAATTTGGAGGATATTAGAGAGAAGATCGCCAAGTTTCTTATGGGAATGATCATCATCAGCCGAAGGCAAGTATTTTATTTAGTAAACCGTGAGTTTCTTCGTTTCCCTTTGCCGCATGATGACCACCGATACATGCATGTGAACCGTGTTACCGTTAAGGAGAGTGCAATTTTTTGTAATCGGTGCCTCTCGTGGATTGTGTAGTCCTCATAGACTTCCTAGTTCCCTGTTATAGAATTGTATATTGAGGCCTTCCTAATATCCAGTGGACTGAAATTTTCAAATCTGTTCAGCGACGAAGCTACATAGTGATTTCCATCCAATAGCAGGCATCAACGCGTCATCCAAAGGTCGCCTTTAATTTTTCAGTTGCCGTGAAGTGAGGAAAGGTGATAATTTTGCTTCTTATTTTCTTCATAGATGAATACACAAGCTCAAGAACACCGGACGCTGCGCCGAAAGTACTACCGCTATCTTGTCTTACAAAAAATTTCCTACTAAACGAAATTTGCTAAACTATAGTTTGCTAAAAAACAATAAAGCCCATTAGGGAACACAGATATTGGGCCTTTGAGATTTATCAGAATTTTTTCATATGAATGCCTCATCTTTAGTTTTCAGCAAGTAAATATAGCAAAATCTAGAAGCATCATCAATTAATGTCGTAAAATATCTCTTTCCACACACCATTCATCTCACATAGATCAGAATGTATGAGTTCTAGAGGTGCCAAGTGTCTTTCCTTCACTGCCTTGTGAGGCTTTCGAGGTTGCTTAGATTGCACACAATTATGACACTTAGAACCTTTGGTAATGGTGAAATCTAGAAGGGGCTATTGTGTTTGTACCCTTACTCCGTTATCGTGGTGCTAACGGTGTTAATCGAGCCTTTTAGGACAACTTTGCCCTTGCAAAAAAATACCCTTACTTTTCTTGTGTGCATTGTTTTTTACCCCTCGCTTTTTTAAAAAAATGGCAAAGAACATCACACAACTTATTACATATAATTCCACACAACATGCAAATATAGATACATATCGGTGATTTCTCTACCACCGCTGGACAAGGCTAGGGTAGCTCGAGGACGATAAGGAAGAAACTCCGCCTCGACTCCTCGATGTATTGGACATTGTACCCATCAATTGGAGGATCTTCTTACATGTGCTTAGTCCTACGCCTTCTTGGGTTGACCATTGGGCATTGCTGAACATATCCCGGACAATGTCACGAGGAGGAGGCCCTCACCGTGGCACACAAAACCTACGAGACAAAGACATCAAAAAGGAAATCACTTAGTTCCTCCATTTATAACTCTCAAGTCCCATTGAGTTTTCGTTGTCATTAACATTTGGAAGCCGATTCTCCGTAATCACCTAATGCACAATGTAGCAAATGTAATCATTTTCGCTCAAGTTAAGCCAAGACACTTAAATAGTAAAATTTCTTTTAAAAAATCTAGATGGTTACAGATTTACATTCCATTGCACCATTTTATAGGACAGTTTTGAACTTCAATCGCGAATGTCGCCGATTCTCGCTAGTACCGCTGTCGCTTCTGAACCGCCCGGGAGGAGCCTCCATGGCACCTACGCCGCCGCTTTACCGGCTGGATCGGCCGCCATGGCCTTCTTCACGCGTGGGAAGCCGACAAAGAAACCAGCCGAAGCGGCCGCCGCCGCCGCCGGACGTGGACGCACCCGCCTCGACCCTGCCGCACTGGAGCCGCGCGCCGCCGCTGCGTGCCAGCAAGACGGGCCGCCGACCGCCAGCGCGCCGCCGCCGGAAGTCCTCCCCGACCGCCGCCGCGCGACGTGAAGGAGTCGTGGCGGACGCCGCCCAGCGTCGCGCGTGGGTGGGCGGACGGACCGAATGAACCAAACGCGTTTACGTTACGTATGAGTGGCCAAGGGCATTTGTGTCCATTGGGTTTTTACTAGGTTTCCCATATTTTCTCGATTCTTTTAAATCAAAATAACTAACGGAATACAAAGGAGGGTAAACCGATGCTTCCTTCTAATGTAGTAAGGGCAAAAATGCAAGATGACGAAAAGCGAGGGTAGAATCACAATTGGCCTTCTCGGGAAGGGTAGAAATGCAATACGCCCAATCTAGAATTAGTCGCAAGCTAGATAGATGTGACACCAAAATTCACATGACGTAAAACGAGAATGCCAAACACTTTCGAATTATCATTAATTGTGCCACATATCCGATTCATCGACTTATTACAAAAAATCGCCAAACTTAGGCTTAAACAAACCTCCGCAACCATAGCCCAGCTTGAAGTCGATATGCTTCCGTTGAAAACCGCAATAAAACAAAGTTGAGTGTTTCCTAACCTACAACCCGACCCATGCATTTTTTCTTATCAAGATCATAGCATGATTCAACATCATATAGCATAACATGATCATAACAACTAGTCCAAACATGTGTATCATACTAGCATGACTTAGTATCATATAACAAAGCATAGTCTGTATCCAAAGCAAATAAGTTCTCGCTCTACAGTTGATTCGGTCAAAATAGTTTATTTACTAGACCTCCATGACACCGCACCACCCCCAAGAGTAAAAACATACCCACTAGTGGCGTAGATTTGATCAATATCGAAATCTAGTTCGCATCACTATATCCCTCTAGCACAATTTGGGTGCCCACCGAATAGTGAATCCCATAACTCATTGTAACCTTTAAGATAGCACAAGGCCCTTTTCGGTCCCGTTGCACTAGCTAGATACATGAGTGAACCAACAATTTCAGAGTACGAACTTCAATTGATCTCTGGTACACTTCTTATTCTTTTGTAATGTCACACTAGTAAGGTTTGGAGAAATGTATATACACAACAATCTTTGCATTATAATTTTTTTATGCTTTTGTTGCCTTATGTTGCAAAAAAAGTGTAAATATTAGCTTTGCATTGTGTCATGTTAAATAGTTTGACAAAGCGCACAAACTTGAAGAGGTACGTGTGATGCTAAACAACCAGCCTTGTGTTAGTGGATCTCGAATCAAGAGCTTGCTTCACAGGCCGGGCAATGTCTATTCTCGTTTGAAGCTCTATCTTCGAAGTTAAAAACAACAACGCTTGAGTAGATCAAGATCAACCCATTCATGTTTTGTAATTTTCCATATTGCTATAGCTTTGATTTGATTAGGACAAAGATGGATCTCATGATGGACGATCCCGATCCAACCGCTTTTATAAAATGTAAACAAGTTTTAGTGCTTAGCTTTTTATCCTTTCTAACCAAGCCTCGTCGAGGTAGATGGGGGTCTGTTTAGCAAAACCAGCAACATAAGCATGGTACAAGTACAACCATTTCCGAGCTACCATTTCTCGAAAAAGTTTGTGTTCGAAAAACAAAGTTTGGTTCACTTTTTCAAGAGACTACATATACTATTATTTTCCAACAAAAAATTCATGGAATTAACTTGTCAATCAGCTGTGTAACTCAAAAGAAATTCTAGCTAAATGCAAATTCCAAAGCATCAATCTCAGGATATTTAATTAGGAGCTTCCTATGTATAGTATCCACTTTGAAATTTTCATTTATAAAAAAAGGCATAATTACCGATCATGAATCAACATCAATAAAGACTTTTTAAATTAGCCCAACTTTTACAAGAATAGATGGGTACTTAAGATAAACAACAAGATCTGATATTCATTGTTAGCAATTCCTATGAATTCAGGGATTGCCAGCACACTATAAATATATCAATAAATTTGTGTTGGAGCTGGAATTATCAATGCATAGTTGTATTTGTTTATGTAAAACAAAAGACTAAACCTTAGATTTGAACTGTAGTCACCGATTTTGTTATGATCAATTGAATGCATAGTATTCCCCATCATATGCATTGATGATACAAGTCAAATGCTCTTTTTAAAATATCTTATCCTCACATGGATACCTCACCGATATATGATTTCCAGTTCTAAGCTTTAGTATCCGACTAATCATCAATTTTTTTAAAATAAATCTAGCTTTGTACTTTGCTACCTGTTGAGCTACAGAGCTTTTTCTAACAACTGGAAACTAATACAGGTAACACATACAGATTATTACCTAAAAATAATAGTTTCTCAAGTAATAATCCTACAACTACCAATTTTACTTGTTGCTACCTTTTAAATTTGAAAGTGTTTCAAGATGCCCTATGAGTAAAATCAACTTAAAGGTTTCTTCCACCTATTGGTACCGAGGTATCTGTCCATATTAAATAGATTAATGTAACTTATGCATAAAGTTTCTCGTTACTTGGTGGGTTTTCATAGTAAGTGTACAAAGTGGATGTTGAACATTTGAATTCTTGCAGGTTGCATTGATTTCTCTGAAGATTGTCATGATGACCGTGAAACAATATCATTTCGAAAAATGTGCAATTTATGGTAGGGTAATCGGGGATGATAAATTAGAACTCGTATAAAATTGATCTATGTTATATATCTGCGTAATATGTTCCGGGTTTCAAGCTTTGTATTGAGCACTCTAACACGCATTGAGAAGCGCATATCCATCACAAGGTTTCAACTAAGAATTAATAAGTGAAGAATACATTTGCACATTCCATCACGTGGTGGCCAAATATCGCCCAAAATCATTTTAGAGCGCGGCAAAAAGCCGCTTATTTTCTAGTATAGACCATGTGTAAAACAAACACTTACGCCTACCTTTCTTTGTATTAGGATTTTGACTTGACGGGGATTCGATCAATTTGGAGGATATTAGAGAGAAGATGGCCAAGTTTCTTATGGAACATGTCATCAGCCCCAAGTCGAGCATTTCGTTTCAGTAAACCGTGAGTTGATTCTCGTTTCCCTTGCCGCATGACGATCGGTGGATACATGCATGTGAACCGTGTTTCTTGTTTCCCTTTGCCGCATGACGATCAATGCTGGATACATGCATGTAAACCGTGTTATTTGTGTTGTGAACAACTGCGGGCGTGCCCTCAAGAACCGGATACATTTGTGTGAACAATCTGAAGTTTCATATGTTTGCGGTGGCTCATTTGTAAACCGATAAGTGACAACAAGACATGTTGGTTAATTTTTCTTTCTTTCTAATTAATTTTCAACTTCATCCTTAAAGATTTTTAAAGTAGTCTAATAATGCCCGATCTTTAGTTTTTAGCAAGTAAATATAGCAAAATCTAGAAGCATCATCAATTAATGTCATGAAATATCTCTTTCCACACACCATTCATCTCACATAGATCAGAATGTATGAGTTCTAGAGGTGCCAAGAGCCTCTCCTCCACCGCCTTGTGAGGCTTTCGAGGTTGCTTAGATTGCACACAATTATGACACTTAGAACCTCTCGTAATGGTGAAATCTAGAATTAACCGCAAGCTCACCAAAATTCACATCTAGAATTAACTGCGCAAGCTAGATAGATGTGACACCAAACTTCACATGACGTAAAACGAGAATGCCAAACACTCGAATTATCATTAATTGTGTCACAAATCTGATTCATCGACTTATTACAAAAAAATCGCCAAACCTAGGCTTAAAACAAACCTCCGCAACCATAGCTGAGCAGCCCTCGCACCAATAAATTGTCCATGCTTAGACATAACTACTTTATTGGACTCCAACACTACCTTAAACCCATCTCTTGGAAGAAGGTAAACTTCGGATCTCTTGTATGTTTGCGAGATATTGGGCCTTTGAGATTTATCGAATTTCATCTTCATATGAATTTTAGGGAACTATTCATCATATATAAATTCTAGCATGTGTTTCATATGTTTGCAAAGTGCCTGTTGCAAACCGATAAGTGATAACAAGACATGTTGGTTAATTTTTCTTTTCTTTCTAGTTAATCTTCAACTTCAGCCTTAAAGATTTTAAAGTAGTAATAATGCCCGATCTTTAGTTTTCAAGAAGTAAATATAGCAAAATCTGGAAGCATCATCAATTAATGTCATGAAATATCTCTTTCCACACACCATTCATCTCACATAGATCAGAATGTATGAGTTCTAGAGGTGCCAAGAGTCTCTCCACTATCTTGTGAGGCTTTCGAGGTTGCTTAGATTGCACACAATTATGACACTTAGAACCTTTGGTAATGGTGAAATCTAGAATTAACTGCTAGCTCACCAAAATTCACATCTAGAATTAACTGCAAGCTAGATAGATGTGACACCAAACTTCACATGACGTAAAACGAGAATGCCAAACACTCGAATTATCATTAATTGTGTCACAATCGATTCAATCGACTTATTACAAAAATCGCCAAACTTAGGCTTAAACAAAACCTCGCAACCATAGCCTCGCACCAATAAATTGTCCATGCTTAGACATAACTATTTTCTTCAACTCCAACACTACCTTAAACCCATCTCTTGAAAGAAGGTAAACTTCAGATCTACTGTATGTTTGCAGATATTGGGCCTTTGAGATTTATCAGAATTTCTTCATATGATTGCAGTGCCTATTGCAAACTGATAACAAGACATGTGGGTTCTACACGGTGCACCACTTGATGGCTGCGATGAAACAAGTTCATTTGGATCATCACGAGGTAACTCGAAGTGCAGCTCCATCTTGTGCCTACCTTTGTTTGGCAATATAGATCATGTGTACACAAACACTTACGCCTACCTTTCTTTGTATTAGGATTTTGACTTGACGGGAGATTCCATCAATTTGGAGGATATTAGAGAGAAGGTGGCCACGTTTCTTATGGAACATGTCATCAGCCCCGAAGGCGAGCATTTCGCTTTAAGTAAACCGTGAGTTGATTCTCGCTTTCCTTTGCCGCATGACGATCGTGGATACATGCATGTGAACCGTGGTCTTGTTTCCCTTGCCGCATGACGATCAAAGCTGGATACATGCATGTGAACTGTGTTATTTGTGTTGTGAACAATCGGGCGTGCCCTCAAGAACCGGGTACATCCGGTGAACAATCCGAGATACACCCGATTTGCAATGCCGCCGCCGCCCGCCATTTGTTTGTGATCGGACCTCGGCCCATCTCAGATATTTGTGTTTGCCGCTGTCTACCATTTTTAATTTCTGCCGCATAGTTGAAACGGTTCTGTTATCTATGTACGCACTATACCGCCGATGCGCCGCCTATAGGTTTCGTGCACTAAATGTCCGTCCGCAGAATCAAGGAACGCCTCAAACATCAACGAGCGCCCAAAACCGAACGCTTCTGCCGAAAGCGTAATCAAAACGGCCGCCAGAAAAGAGACTAAATCCCTACGTATACGCCGTAACAAAAGAAGGTCTGTAATAGCTGGAAAGGAACGCAGACGAAGCTTACTAAAACGCTGCCTCAGTAGCTCGCGGTGTTACTTCCTCGACACGTTTTGTGAACAAGCTGTCAGAATACGGAACACATTGCGGACGATCGTTTTTAAACATGCGATCAGTAGTTCCGAACGAAGTTACGCCGAATCCACCCACCTGGGGAAGCCGCCCGAAAGTGCATTAAGGTTCACGTGACGGCAAGTACAAAATAAGCGCCTCGCGGAACTGGAGTGTAGTTACAAGCCGAGCGATTGTTGACGCTTAACGCGACACACGATAAATCCGCAAGCGCACGGAATCGCCGTTGTAGCTTTCACCCGAAATATTCAGTGGTATCATATTTTCCACAGGAACGGATGTACTCTCTCCTAACTAGTTCGCCCAAGGACACACAAAGCCAAAGATGGGGGAGGATTAGCGAGAAGGATTCATACACCTTTAAGGTCTATGGTTAGCTTGGCCTCGAGCTACTTGTTCGCCGGGCACCGCCCACACCCAAAGGACAGTGTCCGGCAATTAGCTCTACGACACAGCCGAACGTGGGGGGATTTCAAGGGACGGACAAGGCTTGTCACGACCAAGCCGCCTACCCCCTCAACCGTGGGATGCACCGCAAAAGATAGGCAACCCCTAGCCCAGACACCACGTCTACACTAGTGATTATCACTCTAGCGTGTTAACAAGGCTTACCCGTCCCCGGGGTCCTTCTACTAGAGCGCCGCCCCCGAAGGAACGACTATCAATCCCGCAAACAAGTAGATAAATCATGGATAAACAAAAGACAATAAAGATTATCAGAATCATGGAAGCTTACTTAGCCAAGATCCCGTTAAGGAGCCAAGCACGAATCCACCGAGGTACAAGGTTGGGGAGACACCGACAAGTCCGGCGCTTCCCGCTCTCGCCCCTTCACATCTCTCCTCCGCCAATCTCTACTACTAATGAGGGCCTAAGCCCATTGGAGTGAAGGGGTAGAGTAGAGGGGAGAGCTCTCTTAGAGGAGAGGGAGAGACTCTTCCTTGGAATGGTGTGTGAAAGAATGAAGAGAATGGCCTCTATTTATAGGAGAAAAGGGGGAGAGGCAAGGCTAATACAAGGCAACTTTTCCCGGGCGCCTCCATCGCATGCAACCGCCCTTCACGTGGTCGGCGACAAAGTTTCCTTGTGAATGGTGGCAAAAACCCGGCGAAGAACCGCCAGAAGGCCTCAAACCGGAGCTAAACCCGCGGATCAGACGCCGCTTGCTATTTCGAAGGAAAATCGGGATCTCAGCGAAGCGAACCGGCATTTGGTTCAGCGGGTCCAACCGCGCCCGCGCTTTGCCGCGACAACCGCCTTTGCGGCAAAGAAGCCAAGCGACGCCACGCGCGTGCCCCAGGCGGTCGGGCCGAACGCGCGGCCGCCGTCCGCGCTTCGCCGCCAGACGTGTCGCGTCGCCTCCCGCCGCCACGTGGCGATCCGGCCGCCCGCTTGAATCCCGGGCGCGCGGCGTCGCATCGGCGGGAACCGGGCGCCGACAGTGGGACCCGGCCGGCGGTGCGTGCGGCGCCAAGGCTTCGCGTGTTCCGCTTCAGCGTGGGAAATGGCGACCCGCGTGGCGGCGTGGGCGGGCGGGTGATTGTGCCCCCCTCGGCCGGCACAGCCGCAGCGGGGCCCGCCGGCGGTGGCCTTGTCCACCGTGTGGTGGAGAGTGGGGCTTGCCCGCCCACGTGTCACCGCCGCTGTTGATGTCCGGCTCGCCACGTGTTCAAGTTTGATTGGCCCCGCATGGTTGCCGTAGGCGGACGTAGGTCCTCATTTCATGTGATTTTTATTTGTACAATATCTTTTCCATCCGAGTCCAAATATATCAAGTAATATATCCATTTCGATCAGCGCGATGAGCTCTCCGTGATGGTGTACTTTGTTTTGCCATATAAGATACTTTTTCTTAACGATAAATGGAGAATTCCTGCATTGCTCTTGAAAATACCAAAACTTGTGGAAAGAATTAGTTTCAAGCCCTATCACTAAGTTTGGTATATAAATATAAATGTTTTATGCAGGTGTTGACGGTATAAAATAGGTAGTTAATGACCGTCAACAAACTCCCCCCACACTTAGCCCTTTACTCGCCCTCGAGTAAAGGCTCGTGGACTAAAGTGGTTCAATCTCCAAGATGTAAGCTTGCATACAAGTTATTCCAAGCCTCACCCGTCTTGTGAGCATTCATGGTGGCTACCAAGCTATCTTAGAATAATTGAGCAATGGAATAGCATGAACTTCTATCTTCTTGCTACTACTCATGCGCAAAGACTTGGTAATTTTTTTGATTTTTTTGAATTTTTGAAAGAAATAGCATTGCTCTTTATGGTATTGACTCTCACAAAGTCACTCTTGTTTAAATTTTTTTTTCTCTCAAAGCACTCTTGTTTGTATCACTCTCACTCATCCTATTTTGCAGGGTTTTGTGGATCTTTGAATGGAGTGATGCATACGCACCTCTCGCATGTTTTGTCGGGTCAAGCTCGGATCGTTGTAAAGAAGTGCCATACCCTTAGATCAAAATATGCAAAAGTGTGTGGAGAATATTGATGATATATTTTTTTTTTTTTTCTTTGTGGTTACTCCTTGACTCATGATCCTTTTTCCCCTTTTTTTTGTATGCTTCTAGAGAGATACAGGCTACTTTTCTTTCTGTCTTTCTCTTTTTTTTTTTTTGGAGATGTGGGCTCTACTCGCCCTTGGACATGTGTCCATTATTCATCTCTTATTCTCTTTCTTTTTTTTCGCAGCACTGTATCTTCCTCTCTCGTTTTTTTTTTTTCTTGATAACAGGAGATGATCATGGTATGAATGGAGTATTTATTTGGTCGATGGTGAAGATGCATATTGTGCGCAATTCTCATTGTGAGAATTGGCGTGTGTATGTGGGTGTACGTGTTTTTCGATCTTGGGAGTATGAGCCTCTCTCAACGCGGATCAACGGAGCCCGACAAAACTCAATGTAGTAGGAAGTAGCTATAGTGGATAATCATGTCATTATTCAGGCTTTGGTAGGATTTGGCTAAGTCAAACCATGAGCATGCTTTATTTTAAATTTTCAAGATAAAACCAAGTCTCATTGCAAAAGAGAGCAAGTGTCAAGTCATTCTACCATATCACAAAGATCAATTATTTAGATAAGCATGGGGTCCCTAATGGATGGTTGCTCAACAAAGTCCGGATTTTGGCGAGGAATAAAAAAGTATGCATGCTATTTCTCAATTGGTAGACTAGAAATGGAGCATCAAAAGTTTTGTCTTTTTGATATGTTTAGGTTTAAACTTCAAAACTTTTGCAAGATGTGAGAGCGAGAGATGCACAAACCACCGTTTGAAGAGGAAGGAGTTTTATGCTTGTTGTTCGTCTCATCCTTCTCTATCATGAATTGCTCGATGATTGTGCAATGCGTTGGGGAGATCTCGAAGTTTGTTCATCGTGTTGGGAGATCTCCCCACACTTGGTCTTGTACCGGCTTTATTTGAAAACAAGAAAACAAAACAAAAGAACAAAAACACATGGCTCTATCTGGCTCGAACACCGTGGAGCCTTTATTGTGAAAACTTTATTTGTTTTTATTTTATTTTATTTTATTTGTTCACCACAACGTTACTCAAGCAAGGCTAACATAAGGAAGCAATGTAAGCATAGCCTTGATTCATCTCCAATGTAAGATACTTCCGAGAGATCATGACAACAAAACTCTAAGTTCATTAACCTAGCTCTGTGTTGACGGTCCTTAATGCATATATTTTAACCGTCAAAGTATATTAAAATGATAACATTTCATGCTATATCATAAACAAATATTATCTATATAACAAGTTCCACGAGTTTTGGTGTCTCCAAATTGTTTTTGCGTGGATTTGTATTTTTTCACAGATAAAAAGTATCTCATATGAAGAAACGGAGTACACCATTGCGAAGGGCTCGTCGCGCTGATTAAAATGAACATATCATTTGCTATATTTGGACCCCGGAATGAGAAGTTATCATGTAAACAATATTTGCACGGAATGATCCCCGGTCCACGTACATAGTGCCATGCAAGCGAACGGCGTCGCGACACGTGGCCTGGCCGGCAGCCGTACGCGGACTCACGCGCACGCGCGCTGCCTTGTCCAAATTTGAAACCGGCCAGCAGCAGGGCGACACGTGGCCGCGGCGGGGCCACAGACGCGCGCGCGCGCGCGCGCGGGCGGGCGCTCCGCCTGACCAGACCGGAGGGCCACGTGGCAGCTCGTGGATGGCCCCTGAAGGCGGTTGCGCGGTTCAGCACCCAGGCGCGGTTGGGCCTGCCGAACCAGCCGGTTTTGGCCCACCGACTCCGAATTTCTTTCCAGAAATAGCAGACAGCGCATATCTTGCCGGTTTGGCTCCGGTTCACCGCCTTAGATTCCGGTTCCCGCCCGGTTTTTTCTGCACAGCTTCGTTAGGAAACTTATTGCCGACCTAGTGAGGTCGGTTTGCATGGGCTGGAGGCGGCAGGAAATGTTGCCATGTATTCCCTTTGCTTCTCTCCCCTCTCTCCTATATAAAGAGGCTATCTCCTCTCTTGTAAAAGACATTCCACACAATAAAGCTTCATTTCTACATCCAATATTCTATAGTGGTGTCCCTCTAGGTGTTCTCCACCTAGTTGTATATTTTAGAAAAGAGGAAGAGAGGAGGGAAGAGCGGAGGCGGAGCCGGCTTGTCGGGTTCTCCTCCAATTTGTACCTCTACGGTGCCGACTCCTTCGTGAGTAATATCCGCCTTCTTTGCAATTCTCTAGTAATCTATTTGGCTAAAGTTTAGTGCTCACTTACTTGCTTTGCGGGATCTCCGTTCGGCCGAAGGTTCTAGTTGTCACGTGAGACTAGTTTCAGAATCGTTAGTGTAGGCGTGGTGTCTAGACTATCTCGGTTACCGAGATTGCGCCCAACCCCACGGATAGTTGTGGTAGCCCGGGGGTGACAGCTCGACCAGGCCTTTGTATTCCACCACGTTCGGGTTGGTGTTCTCGTGGAGAGCTTTTGGTCGCGACCCGATTACCGTTTCCGTCTTTTCGAGAATCGGAAAGGAACACCTTCTCAGTAAGCAAGTGTAGTAAAGCCGAGACTTTAGTTATCTAGTGACCTTGGGCTAAGCTTAGAAAACCCTCTCGTCCTACCAAAAACATTATCTCTATTCTTACCTTGGGCGACCTCGTTCCATCTCTAGTACACTTCCATTCCCTGTGGAAAATACGATACCCTGAATACTTCCGGGTGAAAGCTACAACGGTATCCGTGCGCTTGCGGATTTATCTGTGTGCGTAAGAAATACCAACAAGCTTTCTGGCGCCGTTGCCGAGGAACGGTAGCTGTTCTGAGATCGAACCAAGTCGTCCGTGTATCCTTTTTCATTTTACCATTTTATGCACTACACCACCACTACCATCCTTTCCACATGGACTTCACGCCTATCAATAAATTTTTGGCTCCAAAGGGCGATTCATTGGAGCCTCCACCATCATCACAATCCATCCTTACAAATGGCTATGAAATTCGCCCCGCTTTCATAGCCATGGTTCGGGAGCAACCCTTCTCTGGGCAGGACGACGAAAATCCATACACCCACCTTCGGGAATTTGAGCACTTGTGTTCTTGCCTCGTTTTACCTGGCATGACACAGGAGACCATTAAGTGGAAACTGTTTCCGTTCTCCCTTTTGGGTAGAGCGAAACAATGGTATGCTCATACCGTAGGGAGGTGTTCACGCGAAACCGGGTTGAACTTCGAGACAAATTTTGTCTTGTTTTCTTCCCCCGATTCGAAGTCATCGCCTCTTCGAATAGAAATTCTCAGATTTCAACAAAAAGAGAAGGAGACTCTAGGAGCATCTTGGGCGATTCTTAAGTCTTATAAATACAGGCCCGAACCTTTCTTTTGCCCGACCATGTTCTTCTTGACCACTTCTATCTTGGTCTTAGCAAAGAAGATGCTCTCCAACTTGACCTTTCTTCTGGAGGCTCGTTCGAACATAAATCCATTAGTGAGGGGAAAGCCATTTTAGAGAAAATCCTAGAGAACACCCCATACACTAATATATATAACGAGTTTCTAGAAGGTCTAGCAGAGTCAAGCCCCGACCAACAAGAGGAGGCACCTACAACCGAATTTGAAGTTCCTTCAAATTCTTCTCATAATTCGGTTGTCGAGGAACCTCCTGTTAAGGGAACATGCTATCAAACACTTGGGGATGAAGAATCCCATCTTTTGCATGCCCCTTTGAATTCGAGGATGACCTCTTTGTTGATGATGATTTTGGGAAGACCTTAGAGCTTCCCAATTCAACATCATCATATTCCTCGAATTCTGACATGAGACATCAAAAACACTCACAACACATACAGGGCGAATCAATTCATATAGAAGATATTTCTATACCCTCTACCTCTATGCCCACACATGATGTCTCATTCAGGGGAGAGCATGAGACAGTCTCCGCAATAATAATATCTTATCCATGTTTTGTGGATGACTTGATCTATCATGAAAAAGAAAATGCTCCCCCAGAAACGAGAGATTTCATCGATGAACATGGAAGTTACATTCTAAATGTCCCATCCATTCCATGCTCATATGAAAATTCTCCCAAAATGATCCATAACTCTGCCATCACTAGCCTTATCTACAATCCCTACATTCTCTCCATTCATAAAAGCTTTGAAAGGGATGTTGTAGATACTTTTGTCTATCACAAATTTTGCAAATTTCGTGGTGTCTTGGCAAGAGTTCTATGGTTCAGCAGCATAGGTTGGTGTTGGAAGGGAAACCACTTCACCAACATTGGTTTCAAATTCAAAAGGTTTCCCAAGGACGAGCTTTCGTCTTTAAACAAAGCACTTTCGGGAGATAACCCGCTCTTTCAATAAAATTGTTCTTTACTTAATAAAAAAAACTTTTCTTATTAATAAAAACAAGAATAAGTTATCGAGCTAGTATGCACCTTCGGGTATTCTTGTCGCTAACCATTTTGGTAGAGACTAAGAAGCATGTGATGCTCGAAAACATGGGGCTACATCAACACTAAACTTTGATGCTCTTGATTGATGGAACACACTCAAAAGGAGACCACGACCTTGCACACTTGAATTTTGCACAAAAGTTCAAGTGTGGGGGAGGAAGGTGCAAGTACGAGTTCCACACACACCAAGGGGTCAATAAAAAAAAAGATGATGTGAGCCCTGGCCTTGCTAAAAAAAAAGAAAGAAAGAAAGAAGGATTGGAAAAAATATAAAAAAAAAAAGAGAGAAAAAAAAAATATATAATAATAAAAAAGAAGAGAGAAAGGGGGGGGATTCTCCACTAGACCTTTGCTATCATCAAAGGTTATGATCTATACACACCATACATGTGTGTGGCTCAAAACCTTGATGATTGCCCGAGTTGGACCATATGTGACAAATCAACGGCCGCAAAGCAACTTCAAAACTCCATCCACATGCTACCGGTATTTGCAGTACTGTGCACGTAAAAGGTACAAAAACAAGTGTGGGGAGAGACACACCACCACTCTCACAAATCAAAGGTACGCAAAAAATGTGACATAATTTACAATTTGATTTGTGATATTTATCTCTTCATACATGCATAAATAAATCTAAACTTTTTATGAAATGCTCCATCTCTAGTCTTCCAATTGATTCATGGCATGCATACACTTTATTCCCGCCAAAAACCATACTTTGTTGAGCAACTACCTGTTAGGGACCCCATGTTCATCTAAACAATTGAGTTTTGAGATATGGTAGAATGACTTGACACTTGCTCTCTTATGCAATGAGACTTGGTTTTATTTCAAAATTCAAATAAAGCATGCTCCTGGTTTGACTTAGACAAATCCTACCAAAGCCTAAATAATGACATGAATATCTACTACCTGTTGTATTGAGTTTTGTTAGGCTCCGTGATCTGCGTTGAGAGAGGCTCATACTCCCAAGATCGAAAAACACGTGCACCCACATATACACGCCGATTCTCACAATGAGAATTGCGCACAACATGCATCCATACCATCCACAAAATAAATACTCCATCCAAGTTACACCATGATCATCCGCATTTACTGTAAAAAAATATCATGCAGAAAGAAGATACAAGCTACAGAAAAAGAAAATAAAAAGAGATGAAAAATGGACACGTGTCCGAGGGGCGAGTAGAGCCCGCATCTCCAAAAAAATGAAAAAAAGAAAAAAAAAAAAAAAAAGGAAAAAGAAAAAAAAAGTAGCTTGTATCTCTCTAAAAGCATACAAAAGAAAAAGAGATCATGAGTCAAGGAGTAACCATAAAAATACCGCAAATATTTTCCACACACTTTTGCATATTTCGTTCTAGGTGTATGGCACCTCTTTCCAACGATCCAGAGCTTGACCCGACAAAACATACGGAGGTACGTATGCATCACTCCACTCAAAGATCCACTAAACCCTGCAAAAAGATAGGATGAGTGAGAGAGATGAGTGCTTTGGTAAGGAAACACAAAATGAGTGACTATGTGAGAATCAACCAAGGAAGCATTGCTATTTTATCTTTAAAAATTCAAAAATCGACCAAGTCTTTGCACATGAGTAGTAGCAAGGAGACACGATTTCATGCCATTCCATTGCTCAATCGCCCAAGATAACATGGTAGCTACTTTGAATGTTCACAAAGCAAGTGAGGCCCGAATAACTTGTATGCGAGGTCTACATCTTGGAGATTGAACCACTTTTTAGTTACTTTATCCTTTACTCGAGACGAGCAAAGATCCAAGTGTGGGGAGCTTGTTGACGGTCCTTAATGCATATATTTTAACCGTCAAAGTATATTAAAATGATAACATTTCATGCTATATCATAAACAAATATTATCTATATAACAAGTTCCACGAAGTTTTGGTGTCTCAAATGCTTTTTGCAGGATTTATAATTTTTCACAGATAAAAGTATCTCATATGAAGAAACGGAGTACACCATTGCGAAGGGCTCGTCGCTGATTAAAATGAACATATCATTTGCTATATTTGGACCCCGGAATGAGAAGTTATCATGTAAACAATATTTGCACGGAATGATCCCCGGTCCGCATTACGGTGCCATGCAAGCGAACGGCGCGGGCGACACGTGGCCTGGCCGCAGCCGTCTGACGGACTCACGCCAAGACGCCGCTGCTGCCTTGTCCAAATTTGAAACCGCCAGCGGTAGGGCGGTACGTGGCCGCGGCGGGCTTTATTACAGACGCAGGCGCGCGGGCGGGCGCTCCGCCTCGACCAGGGAGGGCCACGTGGCAGCTCGTGGATGGCCCCCGAAGGCGGTTGCTTGGTTCAGCACCAGGCGCGGTTGGGCCGGCCGAACCAGCCGGTTTTGGCCCACCGACTCCGAATTTCTTTCCGAAATAGCGCGATAGCGCATATATCTTGCCGGTTTGGCTCGGTTCACCGCCTTAGATTCGGTTCCCGCCCGGTTTCTCGCACGGCCGTTAGGAAACTTATTGCCGACCTAGTGAGGTCGGTTTGCATGGGCCGGAGGCGGCAGGAAATGTTGCCATGTATTCCCTTTGCCTCTCTCCCCTCTCTCCTATATAAAGAGGCTATCTCCTCTCTTGTAAAAGACATTCCACACAATAAAGCTTCATTTCTACATCCAATATTCTGTAGTGGTGTCCCTCTAGGTGTTCTCCACCTAGTTGTATATTTTAGAAAAGAGGAAGAGAGAGGAGGGAAGAGCGGAGGCGGAGCCGGCTTGTCGGGTTCTCCTCCAATTTGTACCTCTACGGTGCCGACTCCTTCGTGAGTAATATCCGCCTTCTTTGCAATTCCCTAGTAATCTATTTGGCTAAAGTTTAGTGCTCACTTACTTGCTTGCGGGATCTCCGTTCGACCGAAGGTTCTAGTTGTCACGTGAGACTAGTTTCGTAATCGTTAGTGTAGACGTGGTGTCTAGACTATCGGTTACCTGAGATTGCGCCCAACCCCACGGATAGTTGTGGTAGCCCCGGGGGTGACAGCTCCGACCAGGCCTTTGTATTCCACCACGTTCGGGTTGGTGTTCTCGTAGAGCTTTTGGCTGCCTGACCCCGATTACCGTTTCCCAGTCTTTTCGAGAATCGGAAAGGAACAGCTGCTCCGAAGTAAGCAAGTGTAGTAAAGCCGAGACTTTAGTTATCTAGTGACCTTGGGCTAAGCTTAGAAAACCCTCTCGTCCTACCAAAAAACATTATCTCTATTCTTACCTTGGGCGACCTCGTTCCATCTCTAGTACACTTCCGTTCCCTGTGGAAAATACGATACCCTGAATACTTCCGGGTGAAAGCTACAACGGTATCCGTGCGCTTGCGGATTTATCTGTGTGCATAAGAAATACCAACACTCTGACACCATGTCAAAGTTTGATTAAAGGAGATCATTTTACCCTAAGCACCATGCTCAATGTAAAAGACCTATGGATGCATTACTCAGTAAATGCACCCAAACTCAAAGCATAAATCATGGCAAGGGAAGCATGACGTTTTAAATTCATGGAGACAAGAATGAGTGAATTAGTTGGTGAACGTTTATTTCCTTTGCATACCTGGATACTTACCAAAGCAAAGCATCTACGGATGAAGCATCGGTTGTTCTTTGCGGGTTGCGTGATGGCTTTGTCCGGGTGTACCATAAGACTAGGCCACACACACACAAATTTGTGTGTACGGGCCATGGGTCTTGATGGTAGCAAAGAAGGGATGAGATAAACCCATCTTGCTTGTGGAAGCAATGACGAGTGGAGTCAAAGGCGGCACTTTGGTATGTACCTTGACCATGCGGGGCCAACCTACTCCTCTCTTCTCTTATTGATATTTTTTTTCTATTCTATTTTTTTTTTCTTTTCAACATCACTCTCTTTTTTTTTTTTTTTTTTTTCAATAACATTTTTTTAGCAAGGCAGGCCCGACATCATCTTTTATTCGCCATCATCATTTTTTATATATATATGACGCCTTGGTGTTTGGAACTTGAGGTTTCATTATTTTTCCCCACACTTGGACTTTTGTGCAAAAGTCAAGTGTGCAAAAGTCCGGCTCCTTTTGAGCGTGTTCCATCATCCATGAGCATCAATTTTTTTATGATGATGTTGACCCCATGTTTTCAAGCATCGCATGCCTCTCCTCCTGAAATGATTAGCGACAAGAATACCCGAAGGTGCATACTAACTTGATAACATGCTCTTGCTTCAAAAACAACAAGAGAATTATTCAACTCTTTTTTTTATGATCGGGTTATCTCCCGGCAGTGCTTTGTTTATGGTCGTAAGCTTGACCTTGGGAATTTCTTCTTGCAGCTATGAAAGGTGGTGAAATTCCCAGCTTCACCACTACAAAGTTGGTGTTTAAGCTTAAGCTGCAATGTTAGTACCATCGTGCCACTACGGTATCGACAAAACTTGTGATATACGAAGACATCCACAACCATCCTCTTGAAAAGTTTATGAACAAGGATTAAGAGAAGGTTGGGGTCCTCGTAGGGGCACGTGGTTTTTAGACAACTCTAGAGATCCACAAAGATGAGCATGTATCATGAGAAGTTTCGAATAAAAAAACTCGACATGCTCATTAGCAGGTTTATGCTTAGTCTCAAGGGTTGTTGCTTCGTGCATGTCCATGGCACTTGAGTTCTTATCTTTAAAAAGATATGTCATGAAGAACTAATGTTGAATCTCGACTATTGTCAAGAGCAACGTTTTGTTGGCTAGAGGGACATGTCTTGTGTTCGAGTGAGGGCGACGGGTGTTTCGTTTCACTAAGATGCGAAAGCAACTTAGGTGAATCGAATGGAGTTGTGAATTTCGCCTCCTCGAACAGGTTTTGGTTGGGAAGATGCTTCGCCTTTGGGATTTCTAGGTGAGAGGCACAAGCATTCCTTCCCAACTTCTCATCATGGCTCTCTCCTCTATAGGTTTTTCATAAAAAAAAATCTTTTCAAGAGGGTAGCCTATGAGGAGATCAAAGTCGAGGATGTGATAGATATAAAAGTCTAAGTGAACCTCGATTCCATGAATTTTCATTGGCATGGCCCTAGCAATACCACAACATGCAAAGATGAGTCCGAATTGACCCTTGAAGAGTCTATCGGTCGAGGCTAGCGGCATATTACCCAAAAGGGTTTCCGCAAGATATTGTGACATGATATTTGCCTCTACGTTGGGTTTATAGGGCATCTAAGGAATTTCCTCGTAATGAACAAGGTATGGTCGTGGAAGGTGAAAGAATCAATTGCTTCAGAAGAACGTTTCACCTCCATTAACCATTCTTTTGAAGGTTTCATGTTAGAGAAAGATTCCTTAGCCGGAGCCGTGGCTCCATTTGCTCCATTCGTGCCATAGAAGGTTCAAGGTTCTCCCATGATCCTCGATTTGATTGGGAACTCCGAAGGATGAAGCATCCCCTTCCTTCGGTGTTCGTGGTTCGGGCGAGGGCTCCAGTCGGTTCTATTGGTGATACGTGGTATGGTTCGGACCGATGAGGGCCTCGTAACTTGACATGCCCTTGCCGTGTGGAGGGGAGTAGGTTCTACAACGGAGAAGCATGCTTCTCTAGGATGTGATCTAGGATTCTCCTCCTCGCTCGCTGTAGGTTTGCGTGAAAACGACCCTCCGGGCGGTCATGTCAAGGCATAGGGCAGCCGTCTATGTCAAGACCCGAACGTAAGATATGCAAAAGCACACTATCGGATAAACCACAAGTCCGGGCTATCATGTATTAACATTGCAAACCTAGCCTGGGCTGCACCTATGGACTCCTTCTCATCCCGCTCGAAATCGAGGAATGTCCTTGGTAGGGTGTTGATGGGGAAAAACGCTTAGCAAAAATTGTCTTTGAGTTCTTTCCAATCCCCATTCAAACTTCCTCGACATTCGTGGTACCATTGTTCTCGCTCTCCCTAAGAGGGAAAACGAAACAACATCCACATGATATTTTCTTGTGTCGTGCTCAGGAATGCTTAGGCACGCACATATTTCCTCGAAAAACTTGTAGGTGGCTACATGGGTTTTCAGTGTGGTAGCCCGAAGAGAAGGGTCCGCCCGAACAATGGATTTTAAATACGGATGGAGTTCATAGCCGATGAAAGTTTTGGTTTTGAAAAAGAATGTGGCTCGTGAACTCCTCCGCTGAAGCGTAAAGATTTTAAAAAGGTGTGGTTGGCTTCATTTTCGAAAAAGAAAAGAAATAACTATTTTGGTTTTTTTAAGGATAAAATACGAGGACTCACTAAGTTCGAAGATAATAGCAACCGTTCGGCAATGGCGCCAGAAAGCTTGTTGACGCGTTTCTTAACGCATCACGAGATAAATCCGCAAGCGCACGGAATCGCCGTTGTAGCTTTCACCGGAAATATTCGTGGTATCGTATTTTCCACAGGAACGGATGTACTCTCTCCTAACTAGTTCGCCCAAGGACACACAAAGCCAAAGATGGGGAGGATTAGCGAGAAGGATTCATACACCTTTAAGGTCTATGGTTAGCCAGTCTCCAGAGCTACTTGTTCGCTTCGGGCACCGGCCCACGCCCAAAGGACAGTGTCCGGCAATTAGCTCTACGACACAGCCGAACGTGGGGGGATTTCAAGGGACGGACAAGGCTTGTCACGACAAGCCGCCTACCCTCAACCGTGGGATGCACCGCAAAAGATAGGCAACCCCTAGCAAAGCACACCACGTCTACACTAGTGATTATCACTCTAGCGTGTTAACAAGGCTTACCCGTCCGGGGGTCCTTCTACTAGAGCGCCGCCCCCGAAGGAACGACTATCAATCCCGCAAACAAGTAGATAAATCGTGGATAAACAAAAAGACAATAAAGATTATTAGAATCGTGGAAGCTTACTTAGCCAAGATCCCGTTAAGGAGCCAAGCACGAATCCACCGAGGTACAAGGTTGGGGAGACACCGACAAGTCCGGCGCTCCCCCCGCTCTCCAGCCCTTCACATCTCTCCTCCGCCAATCTCTACTACTAATGAGGGCCTAAGCCCATTGGAGTGAAGGGGTAGAGTAGAGGGGAGAGCTCTCTTAGAGGAGAGGGAGAGACTCTTCCTTGGAATGGTGTGTGAAAGAATGAAGAGAATGGCCTCTATTTATAGGAGAAAGGGGGAGAGGCAAGGCTAATACAAGGCAACTTTCCCCTGGCACCTCCATCGCATGCAACCATCCTTCACAGGGTCGGCAACAAAGTTTCCTTGTGAATGGTGGTGAAAAACCGGCGAAGAACCGGCCAGAAGGCCTCAAACCGGAGCTAAACCTACGGATCAGACGCTGTTTGCTATTTTCGGAAGGAAAATCGGGGATCTCGGGCGAGCGAACCGGCTGGGTTCAGGCGGGTCCAACCGCGCTCCGCGCGTTGCGGTAACCGCCGTCGCGGCAGCAAGCCAGCCGCGACGCCACGCGCCCCATCGGGCGGTCGAACTGGCGGCGCGGCGTCCCGCGCGTGTGGCGTCGCCTCTCAGGCCGCCACGTGTGGCGATCCGGGGCTGGCCCGTTTGAATCCTGGAGCGCGCGCGTGCTGCATCGAGCGGGAACCGGCGCCGGACAGGTGGGACCCAGCGGCGGTGGCGCCCGCCCTACCGGCCGTGTTCCGGTTCCGTGGAAATGGCCGGCCCGTGGCGAGCGTGATGGGCGGGCGGGATTTGCGCCCCCCCCAGGCCGGCACAGCTGCAGCGCGGGGCCCATTGCTGGTGGCCTTGTCCACCCGTGTGGTGGAGCAAACTCGCCTGGCCCGCGATGTCACCCGCCGCTGTTGATGTCCGCTCGCCACGTGTTCAAGTTTGATTGGCCCCGCATGGTTGCTTTAGGCGACGTGTAGGTCCCTCATTTCATGTGATTTTTATTTGTACAATATCTTTTTTTTCCATCCGAGTCCAAATATATCAAGTAATATATCTATTTCGATCAAAGCGCGATGAGCTCTCCGTGATGGTGTACTTTTTGTTTTGCCATATAAGATACTTTTTTCTTAATGATAAATGGAGAATTCCTGCATTGCTCTTGAAAATACCAAAACTTGTGGAAAGAATTAGTTTCAAGCCCTATCACTAAGTTTGGTATATAAATATAAATGTTTTATGCAGGTGTTGACGGTATAAAATAGGTAGTTAGTGACCATCAACAGCGATCTAACCGCTGCGTCAGTAGCTCTATAGGCGACCGTATTACCGCGTACCACCAGGCGCGTCTGTAAGTACGAAGATATCACAGGCGGCTTCGCCCTACACGTGTTCGTATTTGAATAACCGTTTACATGACCCCTTATAGTGATCGGGTCTCGTGAACGGATAAGATTAGAGAGGCGCGATGCATACAAGCATCCGCCGCTTATGCGTTAGTGCCATAGACGCCTTCTTGTGTACGCGTCGCACATTCGAACTGTTACAGTCACATACTGGTTTCGTGCGTCACTACTTTTCTTTTTGACGCAGAGTACGATGCCGCGTGGTCTGTGAGGTTTCGAGGTACAGTCGCACCTTTAGACAATTATGTCTCAGATACCGTGAGACCACAGTCGAGCAAAACCCAGGGCACAGACATTCCACGGCGCGTGTGTAACAAGGACTCACTATGCATCTTAAAAGTTTGAGACACACAAAATCCGCCTCGTATTAAAGCCTCGCTGCGACGCCGCTACGGACAGGTCTTCAAAGTCGGACATTTAGAGACCCTAATAATGGGTAGTCATACAAGGATCGTAGAAGCCCTCAACGCGTGATCAGAGGCCTTTTTTTTACATAGTGTAGCCCAACTTTTACAAGAATAGATGGGTACTTAAGAATAAACAACAAGATCTCGATATTCATTGTTAGCAATTCCTATGAATTGTAGGGATTGCCAAAGACACTATAAATATATCAATAAATTTGTGTTAGAGCTGGAATTATCAATGCATAGTTGTATTTGTTTATGTAAAACAAAAGATTGAACCTTAGATTTGAACTGTAGTCACCCGATTTTGTTATGATCAATTGAATGCATAGTATTCCCCATCATATGCATTGATGACACAAGTCAAATGCACTTTTAAAATATCTTATCCTCACATGGATACCTCACTGATATATGATTTCTAGTTCTAAGCTTTAGTATCCGACTAATCATCAATTTTTTTAAATAAATCTAGCTTTGTACTTTGCTACCGTTGAGCTACGTGAGCTTTTCTAACAACTGAAACAAATACAGGTAACACATACAGATTATTACCTAAAAATAATAGTTTCTCAAGTAATAATCCTACAACTACCAATTTTAGTTGTTGCTACCTTTTAAATTTTAAAGTGTTGCAAGATGCCCTATGAGTAAAATCAACTTAAAGGTTTCTTCCACCTATTGGTACCGAGGTATTTGTCCATATTAAATAGATTAATGTAACTTATGCATAAAGTTGTCGTTACTTGGTGGGTTTTCATAGTAAGTGTACAAAGTGGATGTTGAACATTTGAATTCTTGCAGGTTGCATTGATTTCTACCGAAGATTGTCATGATGACCACTGTGAAACAATATCATTTCGAAAATGTGCAATTTATGGTAGGGTAATCGGGGATGATAAATTAGAACTGTAGAAAAACTGATCTATGTTATATATCTGCGTAATATGTTCCAGGTTTCAAGCTTTGTATTGAGCACTCTAACACGCATTGAGAACTCCGCATATCCATCACAAGGTTTCAGCTAAGAATTAATAAGTGAAGAATACGCTTGCACATTCCATCGGTGGTGGCCAAACATCGGCCCAAAATATTTTACAAATACGGCAAAAGCCACGCTATTTTCTAGTATAGACCATGTGTAAAACAAACACTTACGCCTACCTTTCTTTGTATTAGGATTTTGACTTGACGGAGATTCGATCAATTTGGAGGATATTAGAGAGAAGATGGCCAAGTTTCTTATGGAACATGTCATCTTTTAAGTCGAAAGCATTTCGTTTCGTAAACCGTGAGTTGATTCTGTTTCCCTTGCTGCATGATGATCAGGTGGATACATGCATGTGAACGTGTTAATGTTTCCCTTTTGCCGCATGACGATCAAAGCTGGATACATGCATGTGAACTATGTTATTTGTGTTGTGAACAATGCGTGGCGTGCCTCGAAGAACCGGATACATCCTGTGTGAACAACTGAAGTTTCATAAATCTAGAAGCATCATCACTTAATGACATGAAATATCTCGTTGCACACACCATTCATCTCACATAGATCAGAATGTATGAGTTCTAGAGGTGCCAAGAGCCTCTCCTCCACTGCCTTGTGAGGCTTTCGAGGTTGCTTAGATTGCACACAATTATGACACTTAGAACCTTTGGTAATGGTGAAATCTAGAATTAACCGCAAGCTCACCAAAATTCACATCTAGAATTAATCGCAAGCTAGATAGATGTGACACCAAACTTCACATGACGTAAACGAGAATGCCAAACACTTGAATTATCATTAATTGTGTCACTAATCTGATTCATCGACTTATTACAAAAATCGCTAAACTTAGGCTTAAACAAACCTCTCGCAACCATAGCCTCGCACCAATAAATTGTCCATGCTTAGACATAACTACTTTATTGGACTCCAACACTACCTTAAACCCATCTCTTGAAAGAAGGTAAACTTCAGATCTACTGTATGTTTGCAGATATTGGGCCTTAGATTTATCTAATTTCTTCATATGAATTTTAGGGGAACTATTCATCATATATAAATTCTAGCATGTGTTTCATATGTTTGCAGTGCCTGTTGCAAACTGATAAGTGATAACAAGACATGTTGGTTAATTTTTCTTTCTTTCTAGTTAATTTTCAACTTCAGCCTTAAAGATTTTAAAGTAGTAATAATGCCTGATCTTTAGTTTTCAGCAAGTAAATGTAGCAAAAATCTAGAAGCATCATCAATTAATGTCATGAAATATCTCTTTCCACACACCATTCATCTCACATAGATCAGAATGTATGAGTTCTAGAGGTGCCAAGAGCCTCTCCTCCACCGCCTTGTGAGGCTTTCGAGGTTGCTTAGATTGCACACAATTATGACACTTAGAACCTCTAGTAATGGTGAAATCTAGTGCGCAAGCTCACCAAAATTCACATCTAGAATTAACTGCAAGCTAGATAGATGTGACACCAAACTTCACATGACAGAAACGAGAATGCCAAACACTCGAATTATCATTAATTGTGTCACAAATCTGATTCACTGACTTATTACAAAAATCTGCCAAACTTAGGCTTAAACAAACCTCCGCAACCATAGCCCGCACCAATAAACACTACTACAGCATTCGCTTCATCACTACCGCCGGAATCGTGCTGGAATTTAATCCACCGGTAGTGTTGAAGCTTGCCCTAAGTTGTTGAAGCAGTAAGCAGATGATGAACCGTTCAGGCGAGGAAACTCGTAAACTCCATGGATTCGACAAATTCCGGCAGTGAAGACTCGTGATCACCACCGGTTGAATCGTTCCCCTAAGCAAGGGTCTTGATAGACACGCATCACTCGCGGGTTTGAATTAGAACCGAAAGCGATTTCAAGATTGACATAACCGGATTGAATTAGAACCGGTAGCGATTTGGGAGGGAAGCAAAAGGAACCGATAGCTCGAAGAAGGAACAAGAAAACAAACGATAGAAATGAATTAAAAAATGACTTTGGAGTCATTATATATTACTAGATAATTATATATTACTACAAGATAATATATTTTACAAAACGAAAAAAAAAAGAAAGCGGCGGCCGCCATCGCCTCCGCCGCCGTTGGCGCCGCCGCCGCCCGCTCCGCCGCCATCGCCTCCTCCGCCGCCGGCCGCCTAGGGCCTCGTCGTCGCCGCCGGCTGTTGGTATTTATTAAGTGCTAAAAGAATATAAAGAATTTCGCAAGCGCCACGTAACACCTACCATTGTAGCTTTTCCCTAGGATGAGTATTCTAGAGTATCGTATCCACAGGGGAAGCGCTGGCTAAAGAATCTAATAAGTCACAATCATGTATCTACTAACTTAGCAAACCACTAAACTAAGGTGTGGGGTAAATGGTAAATGATAGGAGTTATGAACAATATGAAACACAAGAGAATTCCTAATGATAAATGTGTAGTAGCACATTGAGAGGACAGCGGGAGAGATCTAGGTTCCTATGTACTTCTCTATTACTTAGGTTCTATGATAGCAATCATACCATGGCACTTTGGGACATCAAAACACTAGCCACAAAAAAGGGATGAGAAGGAGGCTAGGAAGCTCGACAAGGTCCTACAAACACCAACCCGAACGTGGTGGAATACATCTACCATCGTGGGTCACCACCACCTGGGCTACCACAAACAATCCGTGGGGTTGGGTGCAACTCAGGTAACCTCTAGTCTAGACACCATGTCTACACTATCAATTACTACTCTAATCTCATGAAAACTAGAGCACTCGATGCGAGCGGAGATCCCATTCAATGACATAACAACTATACTAACCAAATATATGAATGAAGTAAATAGAGAAGATAAATATATAATAAATCATAATGTCTTACAAAGGAAGGATACAAGACATACCAAACTGTAGAGATTCCTCCGTAACCGAGCATAGCTCCGCCCTCCCTAACTCTCTAGTTGCTAATCTACTACATTGGAGAGTCTAGCCCTAATTCTCTAGTGGAGAGGTTGTCCTCACATTGGGACACCTCCAAGACCAACAGTCAAGAGATAATGAATGGAATGAATTAGGGTTTCACCTCAAAGGGCAGGGGTCTTGATATATAGGGGTCTCAGGCCTCCCTCCTAGTTCCGTAGGCAATGTGGTACTAACCCTTCCACCATGTATTATGCTAATGCACATAGGCTTAGATGGGCCGAATCAGTGCGGGCCTTCTAGAGTCTTCTATTGATGCACCATAGCCCTTGGATCCAACCGACCTTGATAGATAGATAGGATTGCTCCTCAATAGCGGTTAGGAACCGACGTCAGAGCTGAGGCTGACAGTGGGCCCCATGGCCATGGCCGCCGCCTGCTACTAGGCGGCCCGCCCGACACACTACCCGTTGGGCCCGGCTTGTGGGTCGTGCCTTCTGGTGTCTTCTCGAATGTTCTTACTTGGGTTTCAAGTTGGATTGCTTCACGGATACGTCTTTATATCGTAGGGCTTGCAAACTCTTAGGCTTTTACCTGCTTTTATCTGTTTAGTCTCTGAAAATATATAAATCACCAAAACTCGTGGAATTATGTCAGTAAAGCCCCTATACTATGTTGATATTCATTTTAAGCCCTTATTTCAGTTTTTTAAAAGCCTATATATTTTATGCTATAACAGGTGTCAACAAGCTCCCCAAGCTTACCCTTTGCTAGTCCCTAGCAAAGCCAAACTTAGCAATGGATCAGGAGTTGCTACAACGCTTTCACGCCTCAAAAATACACATGCTTTCAAACAAAATTTCTCCTCCGAATAAGAATAAACCATTCCAACTTTCAACTCACCCATATTACCTTTAACCATGGAGCTTATAGCCTTTTCTTAGATCTTGGGCAATTGAAAGATAGAACAATCAAGTCAAGCACCACGCCTCAAACTCTTTGTTCAACTATCATTCGGAGTTTTTGCAGGTTTTCAAAATAAAACTCAAAGTTCCTTAGTATGACCTTTCAAGTCTCTCATTTTGTATTTGTGGATCCTCACTTAGGCAATAGTGATGTGTTGCCTTTTTCTCTTAATATGTGGTATTTTTGGACTAAGGCAGTAGGACACTATGCCTTCTTCTCTCACCTCTATATCTAAAGCTTATATGTGGAGCTCATAGGTGGGAGAGAACTAAATCTACTTACCAAGCATATGTTGTAAAGTCAAGCAATGGATCCAAAGTCACGAGTCATACTTGCATGCATGTGTTTGGTGTAGTGGGATGAATATGATGATAGGTGTATGAGGCGAATGAAGTGAAAGCCTAATTCTACTTTGCCTGTAGGAAACATATCTCTCTTTGGGACTTTGAAGTATTTGGAGAACCCGGGCTGCATACTCTTTCTATTTATATTATTTTTTTTTTTCATGGAGGCGAGCATCTAAGTACCCATTGTTTTATTGCGAACACTTGTCCATTTTTTTAACTCTCCTTTATTCTTCTTTTTTTTTAGGGAGGTAGGCTCTACTCGCCCGTAGAGGACACTTTTGTCATTTTTCATCTCCCCTTTACTTTTTTTCTCTTTCTTTTTTTTCGACTATACAACCCAAGCCTCCTTTTTTGCAATAAGCTTTGGAGAGATAGAAACAAGGATAAAGGAGCTTTATGAGATGTGGGCTAAGTGGATATGTATGGGGGACTATTTTTTGATTTTGCTCTCTCCCAGGGTAGGAGTAGAACATTTTTTGGTGGATCTATGGTGAATATTTGGTGGATGCGTACTTCCAGGAATTAGAAGTAGCATAAGTGCAAAGGCAATATATTGGAGTGGAGGGAGTGGAGTGTGTGTATGAGTAGCAATATGACAAGTTTCTAAGGGTCGACAAAGATTGACCAAACTCAATGCAAAGTAAGCAACCCTATATATATCAAAAGGGTTTTCCTATCTAAAGAACATGTATATGGTAGGAGTCTCAACACTCGTTATATAGGAACTCATCATGTGCACTTTTAATTTTCAAAAGATAAATCTCCAGAAATCTAGTATCACTAGAGTAAGATAAATAGTAGCTCGACTTTCATATATCATATTTGTCAATCACCTAGACTTTAGAGCAAGCATTTGCTACCCACAGGTTTTAGGTTCAGAGCAAATCTCAAGCCAAAGCAATTGCATTAAAAGCTCGAGAGAAATTAAGCTTGAAAGGTAGGTACTTGAAAGGAATTACGACGGAGCAACTATTCATCATCTCCATGACTAGACATTATCTTCAGAGTTTATTTTATTCTCACACTCTAATAAAGACTCTTTTTATTTGGTTATTTTGGTTATCCATCTTTCTAAATCTTTCTAATAAACAAACATATCTAGCTAATATTAAATAAGATAGGAAAATACTTATTCGGATACATGGGGGTTGCACTTCAAGCCGGATGTCTCCATAGTCTTCGATATTCTTGATGGTTGGAAGTAGAGGTAGATAGTGATGGTGGGGCTTATCGATCTTCTTTTTAATGCTGGACACCATGTGTGCCATACCTCTCTTCCTTGGGATCCTTATTGTTTTCTTTTGAGTTTATTATTTCATCTTGATAGCGTATTCGGGGATGGTGTGCCCATGTTCTTTTGCTGGTCTTAGTGAGTTGGAGATGAGCATGGACGAAGATTCTTAGTGTGCATGCTCAAGACATTCACTTGTTGAATTTGAGAGACTCGATAGGCTTCTCCACCTTTTTGCTCAAAGTGTGTCCTACTTGCAAAGTGAAGGTAGAGACAGTGCATGGGCTCTGTTGGTGGGAAAAGACCAACGTAACCAAACCATGGGCACATTAAACAAGATACAGCTTGATTTCTTATATGTTTTTGTTAGTCCTAACTTGGGTGACAAGATCATGAGATTTGAGCATGAAACTTTCTAAACTGGATATAAACAAACCTTGACTCTTGGAAGGTTTTCTCGTTCAAACATGATGTATCAAAGGCATGATTATCCTTATCTTCTTCCAAAGCAAGGTGCAACATTCTAGCTTACATGATTAGGACTATGAGATCAAGAGAGTGGTGATAGAACAATTAAAGAAACAAACAAGTTGCGCTAATAAAGCTAGATCAAGCAAGGTTCATACTCTAACATGTTTGATCTTTTTATTTGTGAATAAGCCATACTAAGGTAAAGCTTAATTAATGATAACTTACCTCAAGATGTTTCCATTATTATTGAGTGTGACGCAGACCGAAACACCTTTGTGGTGGTCTTTTTTCTTTGCTCGAAGCTTTTCTTTTGGCATCTTGTGTATCTTGTTCCTCACGAGTCTCCTTTATTGCATCGTCCTTTCTTTTTTTTGTTCTTAAATTGCACTCGACCTTTTGCTCCCCCTCATGATTTTATTATTCCTGCAGTTAGTTGACAACATATACCTGAAGGAATATACAAGTAATTGTAAACAAGGGTAGAATTGTCACGCAGCTAAAGGTTGCTTCTATGTTAGAGAAAGTTTTGGTTGATATTTTAATTAGAATTTGCTCACCATTACTTATTCTCTAATGGAAAATTTTGATATATTCCTAAGTTTGATTTTGATGTATGACATTTTAAACATTCAAACTTAGAGAGATAAAGTAATAGTGTGAGTAGGAATTGCAAACCGTAAAAGCCTGAGTGGCGTGAGCTTCTGGAGAAGAGGAGAGATTTGTCGGATCATCTTGTGGTGAGGAATGTCCTTCTCCCCCGCTTTTCTCCTCGAGCCTTCCTGTCACTCGTGATAACACTTTAAGTGTGAATACAAACCATCCCACTGTGTGTGTCAGTAATCACCATGTCCCAGATGCTCCATCCTTGTTCCTGCAAGGTTAGTAACTCCAGAATAATTCAAGGAACTTGTCCCTAGGAAACATGCTGTTGCCTGTTGTATGGCACCTCTTTTTTTCATGGTATAGACATGGCATAGACCCTCTTTCCCTAAAAATATTAGTGGACACATACCTGAAGGAGTACAACAAGATTTGAAGCAGGGGTTGTGTCCAAAAGTTTATATGATTTCATCTATGCTTGTGAAAAGATGGTTCTTTGATTATTCTTTTAGCACAGATTTTTATTTTATCATGTCTTATACCAGATTTTTATGGCTGCACTCTAGTATATGGATCAAGGCAAAGGTTACTTGTAGCAAAAAGACAAGGTGAAATGATATTTTGATACTTACAATTCTTCCATCAATGATGAATGAGTTGTGTCTTTTGCATAAGGTTGAGTTCATCTCTGATATGCCTTGCTCCATCTCCTCATATGAGTTCATCTCTAGACTACCCGAATTCGATTTGAGAGTTTTCTGCAAGGGTTAGTCCAACAAAATATCCAAATGTCTACGCAAGCAATTTAGTTCAATAAACCAAACTAGACACCATGTCTAATTCAATTAAGGAAGGCTATTTAACCTAAGCACCATGCTTAATTTAAAAGCCTATGGAAATACCCTATTTGCTAAATAGAAGAATTTCCAAAACCAAAGAATACTATAGTAGATAAAAGGTAGCATCAAAGCACTATAGAGATTTATCCAATTAGAGATGAAGGAGCATGATCATGGTGAGATGAGATGCAAAATGACATGAATGTAAGCAAGGAATTAAACATGCAAAGTGATCTACTATGAGAAAAACATAAACTGATGGAGGAGTGTATGAGCTATTCAAAAAGTAAAACATGCAGTGGTGAATGGAGGAATTAAAATGATAAATTACTCAATCAATTTATAGTCCCTGAGCAAGACTTTTCTCACCTTTTATTGGATCATACTTACCATGATGCGCGTGTTTCTGCTGTACGTCACTTGAGGTATGTGTGCATTGAATTTTTACTCTATGACTTCTTCTTCAATTTTCATATGGTTAGAATAATATGTATATGAATACATACCTTTTGAGATGGCAGGGTTCCACTTTTGATGAAATCTCGTTCCATCGGTGCGACCCTGTTCTTCATTATTTCTTCTTTTCTTGTGGAATTCTTGGCCTAAGGCTCCTGAACGCATATCTTTTGTCTTGTCTATTCCACAACCTCAATGTAACAAGGGTAATCCTACTAAAGCTAGTAAAGGTGATACACTAAATTAGCAGACATCAAGATCATTGTTAAAATCTTATCGCCAAATGGCTCTGCAAATTTGGCGCCAAAAGCTTGTTGGTATTTATTGGCTAAAAAAGAATATAAAGAATTTCCTTGTGTTTACGTAACACCTTACCATTATAGCTTTTCCCTAGGATGTATATTCTAGAGTATCGTATCCACAGGAAGGCTACAAAGAATCACAATCAAGTATCAATCATGTATCAACTTAGCAAAACCACTAAACTAAGGTGAGGGGGTAAATGGTAAATGATAGAGTTATAAACAATATGAAAACACAAGAGAATTCCTAATGATAAATGTGTAGTAGCACATTGAGAGGACAAATGGAGAGATCTAGGGTTCCTATGTACTCTCTATTACTTAGGTTCTATTGATAGCAATCATACCATGGCACTTTGGGACATAAAAACACTAGCCACTTAAAAGGGATGAGAAGGAGGCGAGGAAGCTCTGACAAGGTCCTACAAACACCAACCCAACGTTGGTGGAATACATCTACATCGTCAGGTCGCCACCACCGGGCTATCACAAAACAACTGCGGGTTGGGGTGCACCAAAATCCCCTAGTCTAGACACCACCATGTCTACACTATCAATTACTACTCTAATGTCATGAAAACTAGAGCACTCTCGATGCAGCTTTGTGAGATCCATGCAAATGACATAACAACTATACTAACCAAATATATGAATGAAGTAAATAGAGAAGATAAATATATAATAAATCATAATGCCCCTTTACAGCGGAAGGATACAAGACATACTACCAGATTCCTCTCCTAATCGGTTACATAGCTCCGCCTCTCCCTAACTCTAGTTGCTAATCTACTAAGCATCGAGAGTCTAGCCCTACTTTCTGCTGAGAGGTTGTCCTCACATTGGGATACCCCAAGACCAATGTGTCAAGAGATAATGAATGGAATGAATTAGGGTTTCACCCAAAGGTGGGGTCTTGATATATAGGGGTTCTGTGCCTCCCTCCTAGTTCGTGAGGGCAATGTGGTACTAACCCTTCCACCATGTATTATGCTAATGCACATAGGCTTAGATGGGGTCGAATTTAGGTCCTGGCCTTCTAGAGTCTTCCATTGATGCACCATAGCCCTTTGGATCCAACCGACCTTGATAGATGGATAGGATTGTCCTCAATGGCTGCTAGGGAACCGACCGCTCGAGTCGGTGGGTCGATAGAGGCTCCCCATGGCCACGTCAGCCTGCATTAGGGCGTGCGCCTCACACTTACCACGTGCGTCGTGGCCTTCCGGTGTCTTCCTCTCGAATGTTCTTACTTGGTTTCAAGTTGATTGCTTCACTGATACACGCCTTTTATATCGTAGGGCTTGCAAACTCTTGCTTTTACCGCTCTTTATCCGCTTAGTCCCTAAAAATATATAAATCACCAAAACTCATAGAATTATGCGTCGTAAGAAAGCCCTCTATACTATGTTGATATTCATTTTAAGCCCTTATTTCAGCTTTTAAAAGCCTATA